>JAGDQP010064216.1:0-11602 GCA_022664845.1 Lepisma saccharinum
TTTTTTTATTTCAATTGGTTTTTATTTAGTAGAAAATTTGACTCTGGCAGTTGTGTTATTACTAAAGTAACATTATGGTGTCACAATAATGATTTTTCCTTGTGCTTTGTCCAAAAAAAAATAGTTTAATTGACCAAGTGTGAAGATATTGCTGTTCCTTATTATAGTTGGAATGCGTTTTATTTATATATGTATATTAATGATTAAATAAGCTGCATTAGATAAACTTTAAAAATGTGTGCGTAATTTTCCAGTTTTGGTAAGGGAAAATAATTTGGTAGTCAGGGAAAAGTGAGGGAATTTTGTTTGCCGATACCGTTCGCCACCCTGGTGCAGTATCCTTCACTTCAGTACTTTCATCCAAAGCAAGCGAATAATAGACATTCACTAGCCCACTTTTGCAGTTTATCTTTAAGATCCTCGGCAATATGAGCCACCCTCCGCTGAACAGTCATACGGGACAAACTGATATCTTCAACATTATTTTTCTTATCAGGACACAGTTCTGAAACTGCAATCATCAGGCACCGTTTTATCAGCTCTCCCTCAGTAAGTGATTTGCCAGCACGAACTATTTCTTATGAAATTTTAAAGCTTACCTTTGTAGCAGCTTCATTTGCAGATGCCACTTTTTTAAATGCTTGGTTGCTCACTGCTAAGGACTTTTAACAACTTTTGTGCATTTATTTGCTTTTCACTTGCATCCAACTTGCCAAGGTGAGGATGTTTCAATTTAAAATGTCGCCTTAGATTGTACTCTTTCATGACAGCATGACGTCTCAGATTGTACTCTTTCATGGTAGCAATAGATTCCCGTGACACAATGCATAATATTTTGTCCTTAAACAATTAAAAAAAAATATTTGTTCACTCGGGATTAAATGCTCTATGTTCCGAATCTATTTTACGCTTTTTACTTGCGCTCATTGTGTCGAGATTGCCAATGTTAATGACAAGAAACAAATAAAAAACTCACAATAATGGAGGTCTTGTTCAGCTACAACCAACAACTGCACTGGCAAAGCCAGCCAAGGTTTGCTTTACAACAGCCGATCACTCACGGAATAACTTGCTCAGAATGAGGGAGTGAATGAAGTCAATTACATTGGCCAATGGGGTGCAACTGCCCCCTCCCCTCTCCCTAACAAGTATGAAGTTGCAAAATGATTTAAACCACGGGTTGTGTTTCAACTCGATAACAATGCTTCCTTTATCAAGAGCTCACAAGGGGACTACCCCAAGCCGATTAAACCTAATTTGTTGTATGAACAGGGCACACCCCAGAACTAAAAAATATGGTAGCAAAGACTGCTCCTATTACCCCATTGTGATATTTTGGCCCCCTAGTCGAATAACTCACTCACTGACCTACTCATCAATATTCCCAGGCCAAACAGCTAATGCTAGAAACACAGAGCAGAGACGCTGAGGCTAGAGACAACAAATGTGGTATAAATGTTGACTATTATGAGGAAGTCACGAAACAAAACAAATTTTGGAAAAGTCGCCATATTGAATCCAATATGGCGTCCTAAAATAAATGTCTACAGTATATGCACAGCCCGAACTACGGAAGCTACAAATACCAAATTTGGAATGAAGGCCAATCATCAAACGTAGATTACGAGAATAATAAAAAATGTGCAAGAAGTCGCCATCTTGAATAGAATATGGCGGACTAGAACGTATTTCACAATGGCTGGGGCTAGAAACACCAAAGTTGGCACAAATTTTGATTATCAAGAGGTGGTCACAAAATGATAAAGAAATTGGGAAACAGCCGCCATCTTGAATCCAATATGGCGTCCGAAAGTAAATATTGAAGGTATATGCACAGCCCAAAGTACTGAAGCTAGAAATTCCAAATTTGGCACAAATGTTTATGAAAATGGGTAGGTAAAGGAAAATATGTCAAATGGTGAAAAAGTGGCCATCTTGGATCTAATATGGCGGCGTAAATAAATAACGAAAGAATATACACAACCCAAACGGCTGAAGCTAGAAACACGGAATTTGGTATAAACGTTCATTTAGGTAAAGGAGAAAGTTTGCAAAGGTTGCTATCTTGGATCCAATATGGCCGCCATCATGAAATATGAACCTTTCCCTTCATATGCCTTTGCTCGAAACAACTACTAATTGGAATAAGAATTAAGCCAGCACAATGAAGTAATGAAAAGGGGGCGAGGCCCCCTTAAAAGTAAACGAAAAACGAATTACGCTTACAGGTTACGTTAATGTTTTGGATATTTTGAAACTGTATGTAAGGTATACAGTATATAACAGGGATCTTACAATGTGTAACATGTGTTTTTAATATCATGGCGAGGATGGGGGGGGGGGGCAGGAAGTGAGTAAATATTTATAGAACGCTGGACTATCTGGCTTGTGTGTTATTCGGCCTACTCTTCAGCCACATTTGTCCGGATAGTCAGGAGTGTACTGTAATGATGTAATATTAATACAATAATAAGAATGTAAAAACAAAGTCCACACAAGAACACACACTTCGTTATATATACAACGAACGCAAACATTCCGTAACTTCATTGTGTTGGTTTAAATCTTATTCCAATTAGTAGTTGTTTCGAGCAAAGGCATATGAAGGAAAAGGTTCATATTTCATGATGGCGGCCATATTATATCCAAGATGGCAACCTTTGAAAACTTTCGTATTATCCCCTTTACCTAAATGAACATCTATACCAAATTCCGTGTTTCTAGCTTCAGCCGTTTGGGTTGTGCATATACTTTCGTTATTTATTTACGCCGACATATTGGATCCAAGATGGCCACTTTTTCACCCTTGATATATTTTCCTTTACCTACCCATTTTCATAAACATTTGTGCCAAATTTGGTATTTCTAGCTTCAGTACTTTGGGCTGTGCATATACCTTCAATATTTACTTTCGGACGCCATATTGGATTCAAGATGGCGGCTGTTTCCCAATTTCTTTATCATTTTGTGACCACCTCTTGATAATCAAAATTTGTGCCAACTTTGGTGTTTCTAGCCCCAGCCATTGTGAAATACATTCTAGTCCGCCATATTCTGTTCAAGATGGCGACTTCTTGCACATTTTTTTATTATTCTCGTAATCTACGTTTGATGATTGGCCTTCATTCCAAATTTGGCATTTGTAGCTTCCGTAGTTCGGGTTGTGCATATACTATGGACATTTATTTTAGGATGCCATATTGAATTCAGTATGGCGACTTTTCCAAAATTTGTTTTGTTTCGTAACCTCCTCATGATAGTCACTATTTATACCACATTTGTTGTCTCTAGCCTCAGCGTCTCTGCTCTGTGTTTCTAGCTTTAGCTGTTTGGCCTGGGAATATTGATGAGTAGTTCAGTGAGTGAGCTATTCGATAAGGGGGTCAAAATACACAATGGGGTAATAGGAGCAGTTTTTGCTAATATATATTTTTCGTTATGGGGTGTGCACTGTTCATACAGCAAATTTGGTTTCAATCGGTTTGTAACACTTGGGGTAGTCCCCTTGTCAGTCTTGTGCTTGGAACATGAAACGATTGTCACATTTTCACCGACTGGTGTCAATAGAAAAAAGAAGAAAAATTGGGAGAATAGTGGTGTTTGTGACTCGCCTTGTTTACAAAAAATATAAACAGTTGAACTTCGATTCTTCCAAGTGTTACCTTACCTGGCGCTGCAAAGAGACAGGTTTGCCAAATTTCGGAAAATTACGTATTTCTATCCATACTACTATCTTCAATTACGCAGACGGGCCAAAATATATTTACTTTCCGGTCGTAGTCGTATGTTGTGCAGGCCTTTTCTATAGATTTACACTAGCAATGTAAGTTAGTAACCATAGTGAATCGTAGCTGATGGTATTGTTATAAGCTCTTTGGAAACTCTCCATTACTCATTACTCTGACAGTATTAATTACATTTCTAATTACTTTTTTGTATTTTATATGCATTTGTTACCTCAACCTATTTGTCGTGCAACAGTGACAACGAAAGGTATGGTTAATTAAAACAGAAACACAGGCCATCATCATCTTGCATTTGAATTTATTTTGCTTGGCAAAGTATCCGGCTTTTTAAGTGTGCCCTAATGGTCACAGTTTTATCTTCCACTATATTGAAAATGTTTTCAGCTTTTTCCTATTTGAGCCATGTCCCGTGTAGTAACCGTAACCGTCCACTTGTAATATTATATTTTCTGTCTCTCAGCCATGTCTGGAAGAAATCCGTAATAGTCTTCTGCATTTTGTCCATATGTTCCAGTATACTTGCCAAGCACTGATTATTTCCTCGTAAAGCTCATTATTGTCTTCAGTAATGTTTTAAGCGCTTTCTGTTGATAAGTTATTTTTTAACCATTTATTTTCTGAGTCATCGAGGCTAAGCGAAACGTGTAATAAAGAAAAAAACAAACCACGAGATTAAAACTAAAGACGTTTTCGACTGTAAATACATGATGTGAATTACAGCCGGGGATGGCGGGATAATCCCCATCTGGAATGTATTTATCCCTGGCTACTAACTAGAATTCACTATCTCAAGGGGGCGGGATGGTATTTTCCCCCTGTAAGACGTTATAGCTTTCTTTTCACGTTTGATTCAGATACTTTTTTTTTGTTAAATTTATCCACTTGAGTCAACACAATATAGCTCAGTTGTGAGTGGTACAGTCGAGTTCTATTGGTGTGTTTGTGTAGTGAAGTTTTAGACTGGGGTGAGTGCAACATTATTCACTCTGAGTGCCCTGTGCGGACTCGATCTGTCAAGAATGATCGTGGTGAATGTTGGTGGTAACATATTACCCATGGGCGGATTTAGGAGAGAGGCCCTGAGGGGGGGGAGTCAATTACTTAAAAAGCTATCGTTTAGAATGAAACATTTAGAGTTATTCTGAAATGACGGAAGTGAGGGAGGCAATGACCCTCATAAATCCGCTTATGCTGTTGACGTTATTATATTACATTATTAAAAATATGAGGTGTAGTTCATAGAGAAAAATGTTAGATTTCATAGAGTTCCATAACTTAACAAAACAAACATACCTACGTCATGTAAAGTAAAACGATACGTATCCGCCGTGAACGGTGCATGGGGGTTGTGGAAGTAGCGCTCCAGATATTCTCGACCAACGGTATGAAGTGAGGTGGGGAGGTTAGTCCCAGGCTCGACCACCTTTACTTTCCAAAGTTGCCAAGGATTACCAAGGGACACTCTGGTACTCAATTTGATAGGAGGCTGAGTGTCTCAGAGCACCAGGAGTCTCCAGTGTCCTGGTCGGTATTTAAACCGGGGCCGCCTGATTCGTATTCAGCCGCGCTACCGCCTGAGCCACAGCGACTCATCCTACATTATGTAAATTTTGTTTAATACAGGTTGTTTGGTACATTCCAGTACTATAAAACGATTAGTGCAAGACAACATCGCAAGCTATATCACTTCTGTTCCGAAGAAAGATGTAAGTGAATCTGGATGTACTTGTAGTGTTACGTACTATTGTATAGCTCCAAGTCGTAGTAGTAATAATAAATGTTACAGAAATTATTACTACTAAATGTTACCGTTAAGGGACTGGTGAGGTCGTGTGCTCTACTTATCAAAACAATCCAAACATGCTGTGTGTAGACAAAGCTTTTATTGCTGGTGTTACATCTAGTACTCTTGAGAATTTACATGACAGAATCATTTACTACAGTAAAAGTTGATCACACAATAGAGGAAAGTAACCAACCCAGTAACCTAATTTTTCCCACACAAGTTTCTCAGTTAGTATGAGTTTAAAAATATGGAAGTCGATTGTCACATCCGAACTAACACTCAAACTGTAATCTCTGAAGGTTTGAACAGTGTGGTGTGTCTCGTGGTCCTTTGTAGTTTTTCTCCTTGTTGGAGTTTTGCAGTGGTTCTCACGTTGTCCAAGAGCTTCAGCAACTATATGCATTGTAAGAATTCTTTGTTAATGATAATTGAGCTATACTATACATTGATAGGTTTGGCGGGGAAACACTTAACCTTTGTGTGGGGAAAATCACATTTTACACTGTCAAGACTCTCCTAATTTGACCCACCTGATGGGTCCAAATTTCCAAACCCTAAATTTAACACAGTGCATTGTAGGACGTGAAGAAAATGAATCAGTTTAGAAGAGCAGAGATCAAACTGCAATTCAGTGAAAACTGCGCAATGCATTTACTATTTGATAATCGTATTGTCACATCTAACAGTGCGAGAGAAATTTGAAAAGAGACAAATAAGCAACTTCATAGAAACAAAGCTAGAGGACTTTATTTATCAATCAGAGGCGCCAAAGAAGATGACCACTGTAGTTATATCAACAAACACTGAATGAATCACTTATCACGACACAGAATGTTCCGTTAATGAAGGACTGCACTTCCAATAAAAGAAGGATGAAAAGTGGGTTGCATGTAGAAAATGTCACATTTGGTTCCATGAAAACTGTGTTGGTAAAGAAGTGAAATATCCACTTTTTTTTCTGTGATATTTGGCTGTGATAACTAGAAAGCAGTTTAAAGATAAAATCTATATCTCCTCCAGATTCGTGTATTGAACGTACAATGAATCAGGGTTTTTCTATTTAGACAAACTTTTCTTGTCTAGAAAAGTGACACTCGCATTTTTATGTATAATTACAGGTATAATTTATAGTATTCCACTTTAGGTTGTAAACAGATTTTAAAATAAATGTTTGAGTCGTTGCTTTTTATGTGGCAGCAGGCGGTGGGCAAAATTTGGACCCATTTGTTTAAAGCCATTTTTGTCTTGTTTTGTAGAATACATTATTTCTCGTGTTTTATAGATGAAATTATTGTCTAGTCTCAACATATTGTTCTTTAGCGTTTGCAAAAGTTAATGCAATATTCATACTCGTGTTATGAAAATTACAATCGATTTTATGACCATCCAAAAATAGAAGTGGGGGAAATTTTGATACTTTCATCTAAATGGTTAGAAATTTTAGAGAAATATTAATAATAAAAAATTTGCCGATAGCCCTATCAAAACTAGTACTCGGCTGTTAGGCTATGACCTGGGAAATGATTTGGGCTGTTGCAAGAGTCAGAAAAGTCAGGGTATTCTGATATCTGGAGGACAAAGTCTGTAGAAACCCTGATAGCTAATTTATGACCTTTCTGTTCATTTGTACCTGACAATCGCTACAAGTAGGCCTAGTGAAAGCCTGTACTAGATTCATTCACATGTACTTTGCACTTCCCAGCGGTACTGAAATTAACGTTTCGCTAGCGAGAATAAGCATGGCAGGAAGGTGTAATCTATTCATGACAATGCATTATTTGGAGGGAGGAACCAGAGTCTTGCCTTACAAAGAAGAATACCCTTCAAAATCTACTTAGCATATTCAGTCAAGCGATACGTACCTTCCATAGAGGTATAACTCTCTTATTGAAAATTGTCCTGTATTTCTTTCATATTAAGCATTAATGTGGCATATATTGGACAAAGGGAAGAGTACCGACTATATTTAAGGCTGTTTATTATGTACAAATTCCAGTAGATATTTTTCAAAATTCGTATCCGGAGGATATCGAAAGTGTTGCCAATATTTTAGCAAAGGAAGCTCTGTGACTAAATAGAGAGAAGACAAACAGTTGACAGTCTATAAGGTATTATTTCAGCAAATCATACAGTTCCGAATCTCAGAAGAAGCGCAAGTTTTCCATCACAGAAATTTGTAACCGAGCCGCCGTAGTTCAGTGGTAGAGCGTTGGCGTAGCATTCAGGGTGTCGTGGGTTCGATCCCAGCGGCCGACTATCCTGACTAAGTTTTCCAGGTTTGTTCCGCAGTCGCACTCGTCAGGCAAATGCAGGGATGGCATCTTCAACCTTGGCTCTGGCCGACAACCTCCCCGCCCCTATCCCGACCTGCAACCGGCCCTAAAGACCCCCATAAATTAAAATTTAAATTCAACGGAAATTTGTACTATCAAATTCTGGTACCGAAGACATGAATCATAGACCATTATAATAGTATCATGAACATTTTTGTCAATGATATTCCAGTAAATTAAGTTGCAAGTAAACAACATCAAGTGCTTTATCCTTCTCTGGAAAAAATAACCTATTTCACACACTGTGTAGACATATTGTTTGCCGATGAATGCTCATCTGTAGGGCTATTCTGAATAAAATACCACAGAAATAAATGGTATTGATTCCTCTTACTTTAACAAACCATTTGATTTGAGTAATTTAACTGATAAAGTTTAGGCTATGTAGCCTTCTCTTCCACATTACCAGTAACACGATTAAACATTTATTATTATACATCGATACACTTACAACTAGGTTACAAAGAAATAAACATGAACTAAATCTTATTCCACTAACACACGCACGCAAGCACATACAGGTACATGAACACTTAATCTAGGTTTAAAACATAATATATATTGCTGTCATATACCACACCATTATCATCAACCACAACAACGAACATTAGGACATTTCTATCAGTTACAAATTAACTAATTTATTCACACAGCTGTGCATACACTATATATTGTGTGAGGCAATCTGATCGAATTCAACAAGAATGATGGAGAGCTGGTGCTATATATATAAATCACAGCCATATTCAATCTACTAGTGGATGAGGCCTGTTCCCGAAGGGGGGAGTTGGTCTACTGCTCCCACGCCGACCAGACGGGTTGGGAGACGAGAGCCGAAGCTCTCAATGTGATCGCCACTGTCTTTTATTCATTGCAGCTCCCCAATTGTCCTCACGATGCTGGGTCAACACCGAAATTTTTTAGCCTCCACCGGAAATCGAACCCGGGACCGCTCGCACTGAAGTCAAGCTCGCTACCGACTAGGCTACGCAGGAGCTCATATATATATATATTGAGGATTAGTTTTCATTAGTGCCTTATGAACTTGATAGGTAATGTGAAGTACTCTTCTTGTTTTCAAGTCTAGCTGGTTCAATTTTAGTCTGTTCCGTATAATGGTGCTATAGGTTTGTAGAAAATTAACCTCCAATCCAATGAAAAATCTTCGGAGAAGTTCCACTTGTTACCCTTGTACCCACTTAGTTAGTGGTATTGTTGGAACACATTCTTAGATTGCACTTAACAACAACAATGTCGAAGTTGAAATTAGTATGCAGTAACTTTGTTTTGCCGTAGATGACGTTGACGTTTCCTCATAAACATTTGATAACAGTTTTGTAATGAATACATAATTGATATGAAAGCCTTGACATGATTTTGCATTGTTTTATCGTACCAATCGTGTGAAGTTGGCTCAAAATTAATAGTTTACAAATAATAAGTTAGAAATATCTAGTTTATATCTTTAATAGTTAGATTAAGATAAGCAAAGATGGAGTTAGAGTTAGTATTAAAGTGAACTTATTTTTGGTAACCAGTTTCATTTAGATGTTAATGAGAGAAGGTGAGATTTTTTTTTGGAATAAAGTACTGTATATTCCACAGAATGATTTTCCCATCATTTTTTTTAATTAATCGAACTCCATATATGTATCCTTTGCTTTGTAAATGTATTTACGTATATGTTTGTTTATGTGATTTCAAGATTCGTTAACTCGTTAACTACTGTTTGACCTAAGTTAATCAACTGAGTGATATTATTCAGAGCAGAGCTCAGGTTTTTTGAGTCTGATTGATCACTAATTCTGGATGTGAGTTCGCTTATGTGGTGTAGAAGTTCTACTATCAGATCTTTCTGATTAGTTGTACTCTGTACTAATTTATTAATTAAAGGTGTTGTGTTGTTATAAGGTTCTTCTGTGTTAACTGAGATTGGGTTTCGATATCTTGTCATTCCTTTATTTTTTTCTATAACTGTTTGTTGGAGAGTAACATGATTGTCTATATTAGTTGTGTTTTTACCATTAGCGAATAACGGCGAAGTAGATGTGTCGTGTGTTTTGTTGTTGATCTGTTGTATCGATATATTGCGAAAGTCTTAAGGAATTTTTTCTATCTGCTGTTCGAAAGAGGAATCTGCTATTGGTGGTATAGTCTTCGGACAACCTTTGTATCCGGAGCTTCTCCTTACTGTATCTACAAAAGCTGTAGAAGGAAAGAAGGGTCTAGGAAGAGTTGTTGTGTTTACCGGTACTAGTCTGGGAAATTGTGATGCATTAATATTAGCTAACGTAGGTATTTTGTTTGATTGTAAGTTATTGTTGTTTTTGTTAACATGAGAGAAGCAATTAAGATTAGGGTTTTCCCGTAATACTTTATTATGTGCTTCCTTAAATCAAAATCCGTGTATAGCACGTTCTCGAGCTGTTTCTCGTATAACTTCCCGATATGGGCAAAGCGAGTCTAAGGCACTATGCACTAAGTCAGACAGAAAATACATTTTGGATGATCGGTACATTCCCCATCATGTAGAGATCGATTATATTTCTCGCAAATTTGTTTAGATTTTCAAACAGTAGATGGATGATTATATCTGATGCATTTGCGGCATTGTACAATAGATTTGCACTTTAGGACGCACCTCTAACCTAACATAATCTATGCTCAGGGAGCTAGTGACGTTGAAATACTAAATGTACTAATTTGGTAGTTACCCAAATACTAAATGTACTAATTTGGTAGTTACCTTACAAAAAAGATAAATACTGAAAATGTAACTATTGCAATGTATTAATTAGTAACAGAAGTGTTATACACTACAATTCCTGTATATATTATGTAATTATTCATTTATTTTAAATATTTTCTACATTCTTTTTGATGTCTTGTAGCATCCTAGTTTCTATTATATTTTTTCGTTCATCTTTGTATAATTCTCTGTTATAATTATTACTGACATGTTCTATACCATTGTACATAATTGTATGTTTATGGTCAACAGAATGAAATAAAATCTAATCTAATCTAATCTAATTGGGCCGAATTTGATGTTCCGGACGTCCAAGTGACACTGGGAGGTTGAGCAGCAGTTCTAGTTCCGAGATTCCGGTCGAGTTGCGGTGGCTCAATGGTTGAATGCTTACCTTAGGTGCGTGGGGTCCTAATTCTCCCATTCGACCTGGGCCAAATTTGCCTAAAAGCCTTTTTTTAATTACCCTACTCTGGAGGACCAGTGGCACCAGTGAAGTTCTCCCTCACTTTCCGCAGTACCACTTATGAATGGCGAAATGCCGTGACCTAAAATTATCTTGGAGTCCAAACCGCTCCAAACCCTGTCTCACTGTTCTACCGTGTAAGTATCCTTTTCTTCCTACCTTTTGTAC
This sequence comes from Lepisma saccharinum, assembly GCA_022664845.1. Classification (NCBI taxonomy): domain Eukaryota; kingdom Metazoa; phylum Arthropoda; class Insecta; order Zygentoma; family Lepismatidae; genus Lepisma; species Lepisma saccharinum. The sequence goes on from JAGDQP010064216.1 coordinate 11,249, forward strand.
CATCTATCTAATAATTCACAGCCATATTCAATCCATTACTGGATGAGGCGTCTCTCGGAGGGAGGAGTTAGTCTACTGTTTCCACGCTGACCAGGCGTGTTGGGAGAGGAGAGCTGAAACTCTCAACTGTGATCGCCACTGTCTTTTATTCACAGAACTCCCAAGTTGCATCACAATGTTGGGTGGGCAGACCCTCTCGCTTTGGAAAAAGTCCCTTGGCAAGGCCGGGAATCGAACCCGGAATCCCACGACCAGCAGTCACCGACGGTAACCACTAGACCAGCAGGTCGGTCATATATATTTATGCATATATATATATATATATATATATAAGATCGTAAACAAGGTAGAAAA
>JAGDQP010064217.1:0-11602 GCA_022664845.1 Lepisma saccharinum
AGTCTATATATCTATATAATGAATATATACGTACAATTACTTATAGTCCATGCTTGAGGACAGGTATTACCTGTGTTACTCACTTTGATCCAAATATCCGAATGTTGGCTGTAAATGACCTGGACCGCTGGCGATGAGGAATGATGATGGTTTTCTAAATGATACATGTTCGGAGGCGGCTCCGTGAAGTTGTCAATTGAAAGAAGCACTAGTTCCAGTCTTTGTTGTCTCCTATCTAAAAGTTGAACCCATATACTGCAATGATATAGACCAAAAATAATTAAAAACATTTATTTGTAACTAAAAGTCAGAACCAGAATATTAAAAGGGTGTAAATAAAGACTACAGGTCGTAATATAGCATATCGAAGGATCACAATACATCCTTTTATGTCATATTCGGGATGTGCTATTCTAAACGAAAGGAAAACCTTCTAAAAAGCAACTTCACTCATAGTAAAACGTAAGGAGTGACGTCACTTACGAATATGGGACAGGTCACTTGGTCATTATAAGTGTCGCCACATTTCCGTTGTTTTCTTAGCCATATTGATATTGATGAGTGCGTAAAAAACAGTTTAGCAATTTCGTAAATTTGTGAATTTTCGTATTATCAAATAAAATACGGTAATTAATTAAGATACAGATATTCAGTCTTGTTTGAATAGTTCGCTTTCCAACGTATAGTTGTTTCACTGACCATACTTGCGAACTTGACTTCAAAACTTAAGCGTTTACATTATTTGCATAACTTCTGGAAGTCAAGAATAATATATCTACATTTAAATATAGCGTCATCTGTAGATGTATCAAAGTTTAGCACAAAATCTTCATAATGTTATTTGTCCAAAGTTATTTATTACATCTGAAGATTAATAATATCTGGGAACAACAGAAGCATACTATTTTTTATAATTTATTCACGAAAATAATGCCTAAACAATCGAAAAAAATATATAATTCGCCTTCAAAAATCTGTCATCGGACTCGCATAGAACGGAGGACGATGTTGGAATGTCGTACACTGAATCCTCCAAAGATGGCAGCAAATTTGCGAACATGGTTTGCCATCTAGCGGGGGAAAAACAAACTATATGATCACAAGGGCATTCGTTGTGCGTGTTAGGCGGCAAACGCGATGAAAGGCTTTGTGAAGAAAAGGTGAACACGTGAAATGATATGAAGTGACCTCTGGATAAGTAAATGCGAAAGAAGTATGTGAAAATCGGGAATAAATAGATATATAATTGACAGTATTAGTGGACGCTTATTATTTCAAAAGAAATACACTTTGTCTAGGTTTTTAGCAGCATGATTTAGTGCAAGGTTTATGTTTAAGATTTTAAAATTCGATTGAAAACATCTATAGCTACTCGAGAAATCAGTACTCACGATTTTTGAACATTTTCACTCAAAAAATTTAAACATCTTTATTCAAGATATTCTACTGTTCTAATCCTCCCTAATAATATGGTACAAGAGTAGAAAACAATTATTTTTTAACATCTGATCTTAATCTACTTCACATGCATTACAATTGCTAGGGACGTGGGAATACAATGACAGTCTAATTTTTCAACAATGGCACTTCACGTAATAAGTGTATACATGGTGTCTACTGATTTTGTGACTTGAAATTCCCTGAGTTTTCCAGGTTTTTCATGATAATTTTTTTCCAAGTTCCCCGAGTTCTTAGTATAGTGGAACATGTAATTCTTTAAATCCCACTACCGCCCAGTCTAAGCATCTTTTACAACATTGGTATTTCGTAAGTGAAAAAAAAAATCTTTGAAATAGAGGATTTTAACACATTGGAAAAATCCGGTCGGCGGTGGGAATAGAACACACGACTTCCGCCTTGCCAGGGCAGTGCTCTTATCAACCGTGGACAGGTCCATCTCAAATTTTCCTGAATTTCCCTCATAAATTATAGATTTCCCTGAATTTTGCAGATTTATAAAATTCCCTGAGTATACCAGGTTTTCCAGGGTGGTAGACACCCTGGAATAGTCCTCACAAGTAAACGAAAGCTAGAAACTTCAAATGAGCGTGAAAATATACTATAAATATCGACTGGATTTGTAGCAGATAATTTTTTTACTTTACCTTTTGCATTTCCTCCCCCCCTCCAAAAAAATTTTTTTTTTTGAATAATTAGTACAATATTTTCGAAACTTCAAATCATAGGAGTTGAAACGAATGTAACAGATTGGCGTAGCAATCGGGAGGTCCTGGGTTCGACCCCAGCGGCCGACCATCCTGACTTACGTTTTTGCTGTCACACCACGTAAATGATGGAATCGCACCTTCAATATAGGCCCCCGACACCTTCCCGAATCCTTTCCCCTCCGCTATGCCGGCCTGAGAATTAGATACCTAAGACCACACATTAAATTTAGAAAATGTAACATAGAACCTCAACAGCCGATTGATTTCATTTAATTTCAAAAACAACGTAATGTGAGTCATCCTGACTTCGTGTTCACTTCTTATTGCTTAAAAACTACTTTGAAGCCATAATTTGCAATTTTACGTTAATCGAGCTATTAAAACGCGGAAGAGTTGAAAAATAGTCAAATAATGAAATAACATGTTGGCAAACAAAAGATGTTGGCTGTGTTTCATTACAAATAACTATAGTCAGTGTGGTCAAGCTGCTTATTCAATCTTAAAACCTGGTAACATCCCTTACTGTGCCTAAACTAAAAAAAAAAAGTTAATATTTTCTACCGCAGTTTGAATTAAACAGCAGATGGTATGAACTTCCATTGAGGAAAAGATAATGATTATAATGAACTTGTAAACTCTGGATAAGTTTTGAGCAAAAATTTTATTTTCTTGTATGGAAGGACTAAGTCATGATATCACAGTTCAGTTACAACGACGGTCAGAAATTTGTGCAAACACAGAGATAACCACACTGGATGATAGGTGTATTCAAACACTAATCCTTGAATGCTTTAGAGCAGGTAACAGCTGGTCCGCGGGCCGCATGTTACTTTGTACGGTCCGCGGAAAGCTATATTAAATTGCGTGTGTTATTACTTGAGCTACCGGCAGAGTTACCAAGGATTTTCTATTTTCAGTTTCTCTGACTTTTCCAGGTCTGTAGAGCATATTTTAGCTTCTAAGATTAGGAAATTTTTGTTAGCTAAAAGTTGTAGAAAAAAAGAAAAAAATACACAGAAAATCGCACCACAACATCCACCCTCTGCCTTTCTGTGTATTTTTATGACATTTATTTATTTCTTCGAAAACACATGAACCAAATTGGCACTAAGCTCACAAAATATTAATCTTGTCATTAAGTTCACAAAAAGTAAGACTGGTACAACCAAGTTCAGTTGGTCGCCTTAAATTCTTCGAGCCCTTCATGCTAGGGAGTCGTAAAACAAAAGTATACTCACAATGCTTTGCACGGTCAAAAGCAAAGAAGTAAAAATAATAACGTTATTCATTTTTTGTACTATTAACAAATAAATTCCCTGGCTTTTCCAGGAACCTGGTAACCCTGTACTGGTTTTGAACGCAGACTGATTGATATACTAGTTATATTCATTACTTCTGATGACGCGACCACTCATACACTGTCTTTCGTATTGAATTTATTTTAAGGCCTTTAGGCAACTATGGCTCAGGCCGTATGGATGATGATGGGATGATGAAAGTGGAAGGAAACGGGAGCATCCCGAGAAAACCCACGCACACGCTGTTTGTCCACCACAAAGCCCACATGGCATGAGCAGGGATAGATCCGACGACCCCTAGCACCAGAGGTGAGCGCTCTACCAACTGAGCCACCGTGGCCCCACTGTCCTTCGTATATAAAGTAGCTTGCCACGTCTAGTATATTCTTTCGAACACTGTCTACAGACTGATGATACAGACTTAGCTAATATAAACGACGTCTTTGATTTTCAGTATTTAACATACTGACGCTATAAAAATTAAGATCAAATTATATTGAGGTCTTGTATAAATACTTAATTCAATTAAAACAGGCTGACAAAGGCTATACACTTAACTTTATTGTAAAAAGACAGCAAGTGAGTTTCAATGTTCTAACAACATCAAACATCGCTTGCTGTGTTTATTTCCAATAAAGATAAGTTTATAGCCTTGTCAGCTTCTATTTTTTTTTTTTTCCTTTTTTTAAAATTAAGAACTTTCAGTTCAAACAAACTGCATTGTTGTATTGTACAATTAGCAGAGCTAACTAACCGTGCAACGAAGTACAACAAACGGTATATTTTATTAATAATACTCATTTATCATCACTGTATCCATGACTACATTTTTCAATATTCTAAAAACATTTACGGTCACATACACACACAATTCTCGTGCGTCCGACACAACTAAATAAACAAATGGTTTGCTGAAGAGTACCCGGCAAGGATCTCACTATCATGGCTTCAGAAATAGTAAGGTATTTGCCAGGTCAGTTTTTGGAAAGCCATTTGTCGGCAATCGCGACGGCACACAACTTCTCGGCATCCCGGAAGTCAACAAATGATTTGCTAAAGAGTACCCGGCAAGACTCTCGCTATCATGGTCCCAGAAATAGCAAGGGGTTTGCCAAGTCAGGTTTAGTGAAGCATCTGTTAACTTCCACAGGAAAGAGCAGACACACACATTCGAGCCGCGTACACACAGTCGACCAAATGCTGTGTGAGTTGGTTCTCCGGCGTAAGATCGTACGGTACAAGCGATCTTGCGTCCCTCTACCAACTATAAAAACACTAGAGGCCCTCACAGAAGGTGAGAGACCTTGACGTGGTTGTGAGGCTTTCCACCAACATCTTACCTGTACCACAAATACCAAAAACCTAACAGGGACCGCGGTAGAAATGGTAAAGCGCTCACATCACGTGTTTGGGGTTGTTGGTTCGATCCCTACTCGTCCCATGTGGGCTTAATGGTGAACAAACACCGAATGCAGTAGGTTTCCTCGGGGTTTTGCCACTGCCTGAAGGCCTTACAAGTTAAATTCAAAAACAAAAACCTAACACAATGAAAGAAAGAAATTACTTGGGATCTAATCTACAATACTAGTTTTAGCGAACCATCTCAGCCGCCAAATCAAAACAGAAACATGAACGAAACGGTATGTTTGAATAAAACTCCAGTGGAGACAGGATAGCGTGCGGATGAAATGCTCATTTCAAATGTGTTTTACAACTTACCTTCGATGGATGTTAATTGCACTGAGTAATGAGGATATCGATTAGCAAGTATAGTCAATTCAATTTTATCAGGGACAATTGTTGAAAGTCTTATTTTTCACATAACAGCAATTACGAAACCTAGCATATAGCAAATATTGTTTTTCTAAAACATTGGATGAAATACTTTACACATAGCTGTGATTTCACGAGAAGAGGTGTATGTTTCTCCTTCGAATGACACCAAAAACTCAATTTCGGACTTTTGAGCACATAGCAGGTATTGCAAATTCAGCGACGAACCACCTTCGTTTCTTCTGCACAGGAATATCAAACTCTCATTCATCCAGTGCCTCACTAAACAATACGAAAAATGGTTCCTCTAGGAAAATGGGAGGCACGTAGTTAGTCCTCATTTCAAAGGGTACAAGAAACCCCAAGAGTTCTTTTTACAAACAGATCTATAATTTATGCATTACATGTTGGTCACCGACCTGCTCCTGTTTGTACTTGAAATAACGAGATTTTGCTACGTGAATGCCCTCTTGATAGACACATCTGTGCCTCACCTAGCAGTTACAATCTATAATGACGATGGGTTTTGTACGGAGGCGGTTTGTCACTTGACAGTCTCTGGATAAGACAAAGCGATTGTAGTTTGTCATGGCTAGGGATAGAAACTTGATGAAATGTAGTCACCTTTCTTACAGTTGGTGAATGGTTTAATTATAATTTAAGCAAAACTGAAGCATTTTTTTTATTATTATTATTATTTTATTGTCTATTCTTCGGTGTTTTAAGGTTTACTGATCCTTTCTCCGCTTTTACGTAGATAATTTTTGAAGTTTCGCTCCTATTGTGCGACTTTCACCTTTTCGTATAAATTGCATACTATGTTTTACCCTTTTTTTTAATATATGTCGATAATTCAATAAATGCTTTTCTTTGCGTTTACTACTGTAACTATAGCGTATGTAAAAGCAGCAAGAATTTTGTATGCAAAACACATTCAAACTTAGGATATCCCCACGTGGTATTACTTTCCTGTACACAAAGGTTCTGTCTACGGAAACGAACTGAAAAATGTACAGAAATACTGGTTACGACAGTGTCTACAAATTTTATGACTTGGAATTACCAGAGTTTTCCAGGTTTTCCAACTTTTCTGAGTTCTCAGTATAGTAGAACATGTAAATAATACGCAATGACATTTTTTGTTAAACCCACCACCACCCAGTCCAAACATCTTGTACATTATTGGGACCTCACAAGTGAAATAAAAAGACAATTTCTTTAAATAAAGGATTTTAACACAATGAAAAAAAATCCGTTCAGCAGTGGGAATCAAACCCACGACCTCCGTCTTGCCGGGTCAGTGCTCTCATCAACTATGGACAGGTCCACCTCAGAAATTTCCCCGAGTTTCTCTCATAAACTATATATTTCCCTGAGTCTTGCAGTTTTATAAAACTCCCTGAGTATTCCAGGGTGGTAAACACCCTGTATACATTGATTTATACCAACTCAGTGCTTTACAATAGTAATGAGAGTACTCCAACTCTCAAATCGAGGTGGTAAGTACGAGTCGAAATTTCTCGCTTACAATATTACCTATGGACGGTTATTTAAAAAAGGTAAAGGTAAAGCTATCCCCTGTGCGATACGTACGCGCCGTGAACGGCGCATGGAGAATGTGGAGGTAGCACTCCACATTTTCTTGACCTACGGTACGAAGTGAGGTGGAGTGGTCAGTCCCACACTCGACCGACTTTACCTTCCTAAGGTGTCCAGGAGTACCAAGGAGACACTGGTACTCAATTTGATAGGAGGCTGAGTGAACCTCAGAGCGCCAGGCATGTGAACACTGCGAGAAAAGTCTCCAGTGTCCTGGCCGGGATTTGAACCCGGGCCGCCCGATTCGTAGTCAGACGCGCTACCGCCTGAGCTACGGAGACTCTTTATGGACGGTTATACTGACATAAGTATGTGAATCACAAACGTTCTCTATAGTTCGAAACTTTACATGTATGGGATTTTCAGTATCATAGCTCACAGCTCGTGTTTGATAATATTGCCTGTTTGTAATGTACTATCCTGTCATTCACTTTGTCTGACCTGTCAAGATGGCCACTGTGAGCAGGTTTTCATCCTGTGTCAAGGTTTAACTAGAACTAGATCAGGGCGATTAGTAAATATGGTCTTCATGATCGACGAGTTTCTTTAGATTCAGTAATATCCATTAGTTTATTCACACATACAATCAAACGGTTCAAGGAAACTTTCTAAGCCATGCAAATATACTTAATGAGCTACAAAGTTTGAATTCAGTATCACCAAGATCAATTATGCTGTTTAACAAGTATCACAGAGATCTAACACAAAAATTCGAGTCTAAATACTCATGAATACTGACACATCATTTTTTAACACCATGTCTTATAGATAATTATAACTTTGAAAGACTAAAAAAGAAAACGTTTGCGGAAAAGCAAAAACAAATGATACTAATTCACTTACTATTCGGCATCAGGGGTCCAGCCAACTCTCACTAAATACTCGAACCATGGAAATAACATTGATAACGGATACTGTAATTCCAGTGTTTCTAAATCTACGAATTGTAAATTATCATTTAACCTAAATTGCACCATTTTTAGGTTAGACTTCGAATTGGGTGTTCCTGCCCTTGGAAACCTATGAAGAAAAGAAAAGGAACATGGGAAATATTATGTTCTACATTCTGTTATCCTACTTTGAATACTAAGGCACAAACTTACTAAGAGTTTGGTTTGAGGCTAGATGCAATGTAACCCTGAACTTCGTAATTTTACATATGCATAAAACGGCCTGAGCCTTAGATGCCTAAAGACCATAAATAACATAGGCATAAAACTGAACATTGGAACTGAGGTTGCCTGGTGTACACGTGATCTATTCATCTCATCTTGCTGCTCTCTCACTTGGTACAATTTATTGAATAAAAGAACTATATATAATTATACATATACAGAATTCAGTACCGTAACAATACCAAACTGACACTGGTGTTTACTGACCTCAGCGCAAATGAAGGTAGACAAAAACTGAATATGGAAGAAGACAATTATAATAAGGCAGAATTAACGTGGGATAAAGAAGTGGTACTTACTGCTGTGATGGAGTAGTTTCTGACGACTTATCGAGTACGAATCAAGGCGATACTCAACGAAACAAATGGGTTTCGTTAGTGACTCTCAACCGAGGTACCACGAATCGAAACAAAGAACACATGACTTAGAATTCTCTAGTCGTGGTTACCGTTATTCTAGCACGGACAGTGAAGATGGTTCTGGTGAGGGTGCGAAACCCTTCAACTTGTAGTGGGGAAAATTTACTTAAGGGTATTTTTTACTTCCTAGCCGCATTTATATCCCCATTTGGATGTAATAATGGAAACACCTTAATACGAAAATTTTGACAAACAGTAACCGTTGTTTCCAATTCAAGTTCTAACAATGTCTTATGTTACTGCATTTCCCAATGTCAATAACTGTTACGTTCTTTGAACAACTGACTCAAATAATATATGAAATCAAACTTACCTGAAAAGATATTAACGGAAACTCAAAATATTAATTCGATACGATAAAATACATTCGAAAATTAAGAAAAATATTATCTCACTGCGACCATAACTTGGCACTTGGTATAAATAAAACCAATGATCGAACCAATTGCTGAGATTCTTTTTAAAAAAAACTTTTACTCATACGTTTTCTGGGAGGAAAAAGTGACTGACTGAAATTTCGCCATGTTGCATTTCATATACCATTACATAGAAAACTACAGAACTATTTTTATTTCAACTTTCTACCTTTTCCTGATCAAGTGTTATAGCCCAATTTATGAACGAAAAATAGTGTTTCTGAAAACTAGCTCTGTAGCTAAAAACCAGTGAAGTAAAAAAAAAGAAAGTCTATAATTTTGAGTTTCTAGCTACCTCTTAGGTACAACAAACGTTCCATATTTAAAAAAAAAATTGAACACGATGAGGTAAAAATTTTCTTCTGAAATTGAAGAACTTAATACGAAATGATCCAAGTGACTTAGCAGTTGTTTCTCCGGTTGGTACAAGGGCTTTTATTAAGGAAGTTTATGATCTTCTAACACAAACTGAAGAGTACTTATGTGGCGCATAGCTTCTTACAAACCTACTTTCCTTTTACTTAACATCACCCCATTTCTCAATTAAACATTTATAATTGGATTTATAATATTTGCTTACCTAAATTCTTCAACTTCCCCGCAATTCGAATTTGATGACGGAAAACAGAATATTTTTACATCACTTTCATCTACTTCTTCATATACTATCCTAAAAATGCCATCTGAAAGAAAGAAATTGATTAAAAAAAAATAATTTGCACAAAAGCCTAAAGATATAATACAATATTATTATCATCATAACAGTCAGGCCTTGTTTACCGAGCGGCCGAAGCTCAGTTGATACAACGTTAGCTTCGTATTTGGAAGGTTGTGGGTTCAATCCCAGCGACCATCATCTAGATCGAACTTTATCGAGGGTTTCCCCTCAGGGAAACCAGGCGAATACTGGGATGGTGTTCTTAACTTAGGCCCTGGTCGACTCCTTTCCCCTACAGCCTATCACAAAAACAGAATTAATCTAACACTTTGAACACCGTAACAGTGTTTTTTTTTTCACACTTACAACATCTGAAACAGAATAAGCTTGACCAAAGAGTTCTTTCAATCTTTACCTCTCCACCAATCATAATGCACCTGTCATTAGAAATTCATTTTAGTTCTCTCTGCCTCAATAAACGATTAAACTTCCTTCACCTCTCACTTAAATAGACATCCGCCAAAAATAATTGGTACTTATAACCCCCTCCCCCTTCACAAAACTAATATAAAACAATCCATTGGAACGACCCCGGCATTCCTGTCTAAACAAATCCTATCATTTTTCTACTCAGTTTTTCGTTTCTTCTTTCTTTTCTCGCTTCTCCCATAATCCATTATTCCAGTTCATGCTGCTATTCCCCTACTTCCTAAATCTTCTGTCTCCCTTCCATTTTTATAATTAATGAAACCGTAAAGCAGCAAATTAGCCAGAAAATGGACTGATATCAGAAATATTAAGAAAATATGAAACAGAACCATGAATTGGAATAGTGGATTATCCACTAACAAAGAATGGGACAAGAGTATACTAAAGCAAGAGAGAAGGAAGAAGAGGACGACAAAAATATAGATTTTGTCCAGACAGGAATACACGAGCCGTTTCAATGGATTGCTTTATGTTGAAGTCCTATTTATGGTTATGAATGTGTGATTACCAATTATGTTTGACGGATGTCACTGGGTAACACATTCTGATGTAAAAGTTCACAATATCAAATAAGCTTCAAGTGTACGAGGGGCTGTTCTGGGCGGAGCTTCCGTAGTACGCATTTTTCCCGCTAATCGAGCAACTCGCTCTGAGTTAGTGCACCCACTGGCGTCACCTGGGAAGGTTTTCTCTGCTTACAAATCACAGTGAATTGTTAGCAGTTTCGCCCGAACCTCGTTTTTTCTGATGGCCAATTTAAGAGAACAGCATGTGGCTGTGAAATTTCGTTTCCTGCGCGGGAAAAATGCCGCAGAAACCGTTGTGATGTAAACACAGCTTACGAGGACAGCGCTATGGAAGAAAATCTAGTGTTGGTTTTCTCGTTTCAAAAATGGTGAAATGTCGATTGACCACAAACACGTTCTGGACCCGTCACGTAAAATCAAACATCAAGACGATGCTCTTTATTATGTGAGGGGGGGGGGGGGGGGATTGTGCATTTGGAGTTCGATCCACCACGTCAGACTGTTAATCAGACTTTATATTTAGAGGTTCTGAGAAGATTTAGTAACAGTGTGCGATAAAAAAAAGGTCTGATTTGTGGCAGACGGGAGACTGGTTTTGCCATAATAGCAATGCACCTGCTCACGCAGCCATTTCAGTGCGCCATTTTTTTTTAAGAAATAAAAAGCATGACTCTATGGCCCCACGCACCTTACTCACTTGACCTCGCTTTCACGAAAATATAAATGATGAAACCATTTCGTAAGCAGTATTTTCTATTGCCTGGTATTCTTATTTCTTTAGTGCATCTACACACTCCCCATATGCTGTGTTTTCATACTACTAGAATCTGTGTAGTATATAGTATTTTACATTAAAGGATTATTCTTATACTGAAATATGAATAACACACACGTATTCAGGGATACGTCTAACGAAATGGAAACAATTTGAAAATTGAATTAAACATAAACAGGTTGGCACCACTGACTCACTGCCCTACTAAAGTGTGTTTCCGCGGCTCTGAGCTAGTCTAACCTAGACTTTTCAACCACCTTTCTACACACTGTGCTTCCTGAGATCTTTGAACACGGACACATGAA
>JAGDQP010064218.1:0-11602 GCA_022664845.1 Lepisma saccharinum
TGTTGACCCACTGTCCCCTTGTTCAAGGGAACGAAACCCACACCAGAAAAGCAACCATAAAACAGTAAATCTCTCAACATATAATTTCTAGGTGCGGCAGCAATTCCAACCTATTGGGAGGAGGGAGAGAAAGAAAGAAAATCTGTGCCCACTTTCTCAACTCAACAGAAGAAAACCTAAGCAGCTTCAAATTCTGTTCCCTGCCTGAAGGAACTGTGAACACACGAAAACCAGAAGGAATTTTATTCCACAACTTTATATACATTTTCAGTTAAACGTTTCGAGGGGGCACTTAAACAATTTCTGGGGGGCACCGCCCCCCTTCCCCGAAAGTATGTCTGAATTCATCACTGAATGTGAAACGTATTGAAGCGTAGATTACGATTCCAGAAGTTTCGGCCACCTATATGGTCTGCGGTAAGAAATATAACCAGAAATGTGAAATTTTGATTATTTTTTTTGGAAACGGCCCATGGGCTCCCCGGAAAGTCCTACCGACCCATTTTTTTTCTGTCTTAATATCGCAACGAGCTTTCAAATGCAAGTTCAAGGATCAAAATCTGGCTTATAGTTCGCTAGATCCGCTAACAGACCCGTTTCTTATTTCTTAGCGTCACTGGAAGAACTACCGTTCTTCGTGATATATTGTGTCCCGTGACCGTACAATTTCAAGCTCAGCATGCAGCATGAATCAGAATATCGTCAAAACCTAGTAAGTAACATAATTTTCGATAATGAGTTTTTTCTGTTATTGTGTTCACAAATATTCTATCTTCTTTTCTGCCGAAGCTCTAACCACTCCCCTAATGAAAACGCTAGTTACACAATTCCAAAGTATTACAAACTTTCGTGTTCAAATTAATTTTTACAACAGTTTTCTGTGTACCTTAACATCTTTTATTTTAAAAGATGCCAGTGCAGTGACGATATATGCTTCCTGTGTTATAATCAAACTTTTCTCCTTAACTTCATATTACTGATGTACGAAACATTATTTTAAAGTTATATCAATTGCAAAAACATAGTTTAGTTTTCGTATGTATTATAGCTTAAATAATTTCGATTTTAGTACAAGCAATACGCTCCTAACATAAGCTATCTACATGTTTTTAATTTTCTTTATTCAGGAGATGATTGTCCTTCGTGAGCGCTGCAACTGCAAAACTTCTGAATGACAAACAACTGTGCGGAACGTGTTGTTGAGTTGTTTATTTTAATCGATTACACCTGTCAGGTATTCATGGCTTGCGAGCGCATGTACTGGCCTCAATTTCGGGTCGCTAGAAGTAGATCCGTCTACCGTATCTAGATCCATGCTTTTGATCAACACATTATTCACCGACAATAATGAGCACTATACTAAAAACTATCCAGAAGTCATAGGCAAGATTATATGACGCGGGGCCGTTTTGAACCGGGCCCTGTTGTTGCGGGACCCTTTTCACCAGGGCCTTTTTGATGCGGGGTCCGTTACCGGGCATACTCTGATAAAGTGAAAACTACTCACCTAGTTAATTACAACGCAAAACGTAATCAAATGTCTCAATATTAGAAATGGGTGGCTTTACAGTGTCATTTTAGGGAAAGCACAATTGTTGTAGTAGTTAAAACTTATCCTACACCAACCCAGGACTCTCTCTATTAAGGTACATGCCGGCTGATGTGAACAGCTGATGAAACCAACTCTTGAGAAATAAAACATTTTTTCTACAGGTAAGTAGCAGCGCATTTAAATAAAATGAATCAGTCGCATGTGGGAATGGATTTAATCAATAGAACCTAATTAAAGTGTAAAAGGACACAACCGGGTCCCCACCGCTCACCATACAGGAGAAAAGAGAAAACAAAAGACAAGTATAGTTGTTGTGTTAATGTTGGTCGCCGCGGAGTGGGATTAGTGATGTCGCGCGGCATCAACTTTGTCAATAGGTAATTCTGAGAATTATTCAGAAAACATATGGACGTACATGTTGTTTAATATCAATTAACATTGTTTTTGATTTTATAAAGAAGAATAGAGGCTTACTTTTTAAGAACAGAGACTTACTTATAAACACTTTCATTTTTAAACAGTTAACACTCTATACTTGTAGTTAGTTGAATGATATGTTTTAATAGCCCGGAAGAGCACGTAATTATACTCGTAAATCAGAAGATCGAAATATATATGTGTGTATATTGATTAGGTAGCTTATTGTATTAATTATTTCCCTTTCAGATTACAAGAAATTTCTGAGGTGGTGAATTTTCTTAAGGGGCATTCCCACACAATTGCAATTTCTTTGTTCAGATGAAGAGAACATACCTTATAGTCATTCTTGAGATTAAGAAGTGATTCTCACAGTTGTGTAGGATTCCCGATGTACTTGCAATTCTGTTGGGAGTAAGAACGTCGTGGATGTGTTCTGGTCGACCGACCCACTACGAAGTAAAAAGTTGTTATCATTGAAAAGTATTGTGAAGATGAAGTGTACCGACATTCACGTATTTCTTCGACAGTGTCGTGTAACTAGCGACGCCTTGGTGGTCCTTGCAGTTCTACCTAGTTACCAAAACGTGACCCTATCAAACTACCGGTCACAAGGATTGTGAAAAAAAAAGTACAGTTTTTGATTTCCTACTTAGTTTAACAAGTCACCATATGACCAAAATATGTTATTCGCTCTTTTGGCATTCACCCTTTCGGGAATCGCTCTTTTTCTTATTTGATCTTTTTGTCATTCGCCCATTTGGTAGTTGCTCTTTTTGTCATTCGCTCTTTGATATCTGCCCTTCGTTAGTTGCTCTTTTGTCATTCGCTCTTTGACATTCGCCCTGCGGTAGGCGCTCATTTTGTCATTTCCTAATTTTGTCATTCGATCTTTTGACATTTGCCCTTTTGGTAGTCGTCTTTTTCGCCATTCACTTTATTGTCATACGCCCTTTCGGTAGTCGCTCCTTTTGTCATTCGCTCTTTCGCCCATTCGCCCTTTCACTAGGCGCTCTTTTAGTTGGTCGCTCATTTTGTAAGTAGGTCTTTATGTTAGTCGCCCTATTTGTTATCGCTTTTCTGGAGTCGCTCGTTTGTCGTTCGCCATTTTTACATTCGGCCTTTTGTCGTGGAACCTCATCAAACAATGTAATAATACTTTAAACCCTCCTGTTAGCAGAACTCAATATATGCGGTTGCTGTTTGTTGTCTTAAAATTCAAATTGATGACTATCTATAATTGAATTAAATTGAATTTATTTATGACCTTTGCCTAAAGTCATTAGTATTTATAAAGACAAATATCAAGCTAATAAGAGTTGGCCCTAGTTATTTACAGACGACTAAAAGGGTGATGAAGAGTTTAAAATGTTCAGTATTACTCCTAATTCACTTCACATCAAATCGAGGATTTACATTTTACATTTATGTGTGAAACCGTCGCATTTATGCCCTTCCATTGATATATTTTGAGCAACCTTTCTTCTTTTTTTTCTTTTCCTGATTTAGCAGACTAATAAAACTGGTTATAGATGTAACTGAAACAAGCATGATGACTCTGTACTGCTTGCGTACATGACATGGATGATGACGTGTGGTCCATAGGAAGCCATCTTGCGGACATATTTCGTGCCAGAGAAAGAGCCGTGGGAATAATAATAATCTGTGTGGAAGCATCTCCGTGAAACAATTAATGGCTATATTCTGTACGTAAACAGCTTTGAAGTCTCAACTCGGGTATTTTAGCCATTAACTCTTGCTACCACCAGATGTCCTAGTAAATAAAAGCTTTAGAAGCACATGCAGCCAACAAGCCTGCCAGAACTCGCTTCAAGACTAGGGTTTGTATCTCTTCCGTAATACTAGTGTTATTTCACTCTCCCCTTGTTCTCAGAGAACCATATACCCAACATTCCTTGAGGCACAAGGCCGCCATTAGACCGAGGCAGATGCGGCAGTTTCGTGTGGCGGTAATTACGGAGCTGATGAAGAGAAATGTTCCGAAACTCACACTCACAGCTCGTAAACCTGTCTGCTAGATGGCTCCTGCTACTTTTGGCAGCTCTACCTTCTATTTTGTATCTCTTTTAGCTTCGTAGAAGAACATCGAGGGAGAACAAGAGCAGGATATAGAGACTATGTTGTCAACGACGGAAGAAGATATGAGCAACTTTAAGCATACATTGAAGCAGTCCCAATGGGACAAGACAGCCGCAGTTAGAGTGAGGTAGAAAAGAAAAACAATTTAATCGAACGCCAGCATAGCCTTTCAGATTTAGGACACATATGAAACAAGTAAAAATCTGGAGTACGCTAGCTATATCTACCCGTCAGGCAACAAAAGAAATGGGCTCAAAGTTTTAATTATTTTCCCAGTAGTTCAAAATTTTCTTACCCGTCCATACTTCTTACCTACAAACGCAATATATTATTGACTTTAAACAGAAAATATGAAGACAATTATGTCTTGATTTTAGCGTTGTAACTAGTAAAACTCAATGAAAACATGTATGAAAACTTACTTTTGAATTTTAATGTTTTGATATGCCAGGAGTCGAGATTTTAAATAATTTAAATTAGGCATTTGGAACTACAGCCATACACATATAGATTCAATTACTATGTGTCCACATAATCGCGAAATTTGTCTAAGCAGTTGTTCCACCATGTAATCGATACATCCATTCTATCGGAAAGAATTTAGTGCCAAGCCTCTCCTGTCAGGTGATGATGGCCTGTTGTACATTCTCGAATCTCAAATTGCTGGCAAAATGGCTGGTATAGTAAAAACAAGTTAACTCCGTTTTTGTACGCTTAAATATACACTCAGTTTGACTTCATAGGCTTATTTTAGATGTTAATAAAATGTAAAATCTACTGTTCACATGACTCCCTTATTGATCATTTAGCGGCCACATTCGACTCAAAGTAGCGGAAGCGCATTTTCTTAAATCGCAAGTGTTTTAGCAATTCTTCATCCGATTTCTAAGTTATTTTCTTTAAGTGAAAGGTCGTAAATAGATCTAAAAGTTTGTGTCTTAGAGTTGGCACTATTTGTTATTTTGAGTTATTTGTATTTTTTTATTTTTATTTTTTTAAAGAAAATAATACTCTATTTCGGGCTGGTCTCTGAATGAGTTACAAAATGAATCTGGAAACGCAATACAAAAGTTAGTTAGCATTTTCGGAGCATTTTAAATGATATACAATCACGTATAAAATTCTTAAGATATTGGTTTTTAAAATTAAATCATAGGTATAATTTTTCGCAACTTGAGCGCCCAAAATCCCTGCGTTCAGCTATGTATAATATTTACCAAATCTTTATTATTATTATTGTTGTTGTTGTTGTTGTTGTTGTTGTTATTGTTGTTGTTGTTATTGTTGTTGTTAGCTACAGCTCGATAATCTTTCGTAAAGATTTTTATGCTAAACGTAACCGATATTTAAATGTGATCGAAACCACTTTTTCTTAATGAAGATACTTCGGCAATGATCATTATTTAGATTTCAAGTTAGCAATTTCAGAAAACCTTAAACAAATTTATATCTAAAAATGTGTGAATAGGAAGTATGTACGGAAACATAATTATAATAGGAAAATAAAAAAACCTTCACAGAAACAATTAGCAATTTAATATAGCGTGATTTTAGAAGTTAATCTAATTTTAAGTCCTTAACTCTTTTAAAAATTAATCTTGTCATTTCTGTAATGATTATCATAAGTCTCTCAAGATTCGCATTTGCAAAAATATACATCACGAATGTTTATTTGAACGACAAGAACAAGAATGTCGGAAATATTTACCACAAGAGCAGAGCATAGGGAAGTTTGGAGGAACTATTACACATTATGTTCTTGAGGAATTAACTTACCACCACTTTCAATTTATATATAATCCACAGAGTTGAGAAATCGTGCATTTGACAAAGCACTAATCTATCTGTGACGGTAAGAGTAAGCTTTTCAAATGTAGATTCTTACTTACGTTAATGTTGGCGTGAAGTTTCCAAAGTTCACAAACTTTTTGTGCTGATATTGGTTTTATCGGAGCTCATCAGATGTCGGAAAGCGCGATCCAAGGGTTTGGATCATTATTATTCCAAGTTCGCTTTCATGATTTCACTGAGAGGGGATAGCAAAATCTTTCAAAAGAATTGATGCATTAGTACCAGCTTTAGGTGATGCGCTTTTTGATGAGAATTTACCCGTATTATCACATCCTGTCAACGAATGGATTGATTATAGGAGGAACAAAGATAAAATCTAATGGTACTTTTTGAAGAATTATGTTTAACAGTCGCATACCAATGCTAAATTTGCACTAACAAGTATCAAAGGGACGGGGGACGGTCCGGAACCCACGTCGGTGATTATTGCTATTAGCCCTACAAGTAAATCGTCTGATATCATTGTTTGAATCTGACTCTCAATTACATATATAGCCTCCTGCATAGTCAAGTCGGTAGAGCGCACGACTTCAGGGCGGGCGGTCCCGGGTTCGATTCCCGCTTGGGTCTTCAAATTTCGGAGAAATGAGGAACTGCGGGGGAAAAAGACAGTAGTGATCACAGTTGAGAGCTTTGTAGTTGTAGGCTACTAGACATGATTTTTGTTGCAATCTTTGGTACCTATCACTAACTGTGGTTGTTATTAATAAATTATTACATTAAAACGATATCTTTCCCTGTGGGCAACACTACATTTTTAGAGAGACGAAACCGATACTGTTTGGTTCTATATTTCTATATTTCTGGCTTTTGCAAGGTATTGTGCACTACTATTGTTATTGATGTATTTATTAATGAATGTTTCTTAAGAGTCATCTCTATCATGGACATTAGGAGAAATATAACATGATCTTACTGTTGATCTATTTACAGTACATATGCTTATTGTTTACAGCCCACCAGGCTGTACATTTGTTGTTCCTAATGACTTTGATCAGCATGTATTCCTGCATATTTTACTGTACTTACTATTTTTATTCTTTCCCAGTTACCTAGCTTGTTCATTACTGATATAGTGCCGATTTGTGAGATTCTATGCATTGATTCAATATTTGCTCAACTTGAATGTAATTTTCATCTTATGTTATAATCAAGCATGTCTGCTTCTATTTAGCAGTATGTTCCTTATGTATCGACATGTTCTTATTTAATGCCACTCACGTAATTAGAATCGACGTTGCTATATCGTGTAATGTACGTTTATCCTTGTTCAATGAATCTCATTTCCTATGTTTTCCCATTAAACCTGTAGAACGGAAAAGACAATGAAATGATAGAGGTATTTTTTGGTGATTTCTATATGCCTCTGCCATCGATCGTATTTTTGTAGAAGCTTCCATACTTATTGAAGCATCGTTTTCTTTTTCCTGGAGATGACATGAACGTTTCAGATGAATACGTTCGGTTTCTAGGAAGTAGGTCATAACTTCCCCTGCGCTTACGTGCGGAAAATCGATCCTTAGGTGTTCAAGCGACGGTCTTGGTTTTTTGTGGGGGTATCGGAGAATGTAACAGTCTTTCTCGTTGACGAAGGCTTCGTTTCTGGAGGCGTAGTCTGTTTAGAGGAATCTAGTTTTTCCAGTTGCACTGTTTGAGCTGAAGGCTTTGGAACAGATTTCTTTTTTTCTTCTTGAAACATGATGAAAGGTTCTGACGAATACCTTTCCTACTTTCTTTTCTCCTTCTTTTACTCCGTTCGTTGTTTGTGAAGAATTTATTGTCTACCGAAGAGGCATCTGTTTGTATCTTGTTAATACCGCTTTTTGAACGCTGAAATCCCTTTTTTCGTGTATGCTTTTTTCATCTAGAAGTTCTGTGACTTAAATTTCATAGTGGCTAGTGTCATGAATAGGGTTTAATACCATACAGCAGTAACTGAGCAGCAACCAGAACATAACGTGAAAATCGCGTAATGAAAAAAATGGTCTTGGATGTGCTTTTCGCCTCTCCCCTGCCGGATACACACACAAACAGACAAGCACCCGACACATAGATAGTTTATCCTGTGGACGTTATGACGAAACAAATTAGTGCATCACATGTTGTGTGTAATCAGCTACGCAATTCAACAGCCTAAAATAAGACGTTGTATAGTAACTTAAGAGGAAAGAGAAGCCGACCAAAAAGAATAATGATAAATCCTAGGTGGGGGAGAAGGGTTATTGTTGGGTGTGAGTGATAGATTCTCATTGCAATAGATATGAAGAATTTCTGTTAGTTTTGTCGGTCGTTTTGTGACTGAAGATGAAAGAAGCTGAGCGAAAAGACCAGCTTACGAACGTTTGGCCACCTTACATGGTTAAGCATTAGCAAGAGATAAAAAAGATATATTGTAATCTTTAAAGTGGCGTACTGCAATAAAAGCTAAAGAAGAAATTAAGTATATTTTATTTGGAAAACCAAATGTTGGTAATAAGTAGTGAATGAGAGGAAATCGCCTGCTGTATATTTGTATCGGCACAGTTCGGGGAATTTCGCATATTTTCGTCCCGCCTTGAAGATGATAGTCTCCTCATTGAAAGCAACTAGAACGTGTATATATGTGAATGCCATCACATTGACGTTAGGCGCGTCTCCAGTCGGTATACGTAGGTCAACACCATATTCAACCCAGTTACGGCATCGAACCCAGAACCTTAATTGGGGGAGAATAACCAACCGCCGAGCCACCTAGGGGGTTGCACCTAGGAAAAAATGGTCCGGCTTTGCTGTAATCTTGGTTGAGTCTCCCCAAGCAGGATAGTTGAAGCAGATGGTGCAATAATGTTTGTACTACCTTAATGGAACGTGGGTTGTATATTGGTAACTCTATAAAAATAGCACTCCAACCCCATGGAAAACCAACGCTAGTGTTCTTAAGGACTTTCCAGTTTTAATCTTATGTTTGTGAACTGATGTCAAACAATGAAAAACTATATGAAAAAAATTGCTGTGTTTAAAACTGCTTGATGGGTTCGGGAACCCCTGGAAAAATTGCTGAAAATCCCTGAATACGCTATTTTCCTTCGTGACAGTTGTAGAAGCGGTCGGTCGGATAGATAGATAATGTCAAATTCGTAGGAAAGCCTGGCGTACCCAACAGGACACAACACGATTATTATAACACCATATAGAATATACAGTATCGGAAAATGAAACCAGTGCCAAACGTCAGAAACTGTAGAATACTGTGTATTTTCATTTCTAACTATCCAATTTCGATAATTAAAACGTGAATATATTACAACATAAGAATATGCGTCCTCTGGAGTACGAAGAGGTGTCCAGCTTTCGCAAATAAAAAGTCTCAACATGCTCACAGGACAAGGAAACCTGGGAAACGAATATGATATTGGTTGTATCTTCCTGGCTTACGAATCAAATTTTTTTAAAGTTCAAACGAGGATGTATGTGGAAATAAAAATAAACATTCCTTAACGTAATGCGAGAGTATCCAACCTGCAAGCGAAATTTGTCCAACATGGTGATGGACCATTGTAGATGAGACATATACGTTAAAAAGTACGAATGCCATGCTTGGCTACAGGTAATGTGCTGCTGGGATACTTGTAAGCAAAGGATCTCTGTACACCGGAAGCGTGGAAAATCACAGCTGACGTACCGTAAATGTGGTTTCATACTGTAATCACAACATTTCTCTCCTGACGTTGAGAATGTAAAATCCGAAGTAACATAATAATAAAAAATATCTAACGTGAATATAATAATATTATAACGTAAGAAAACTACTACTGATCATATTCAAATTGTAAAATAACAAGTGGCCAACACGGACGTGGCGAAACCTAGACTGAGCAACAGATGATGCAATGATATACAGTAATTAGTCAACCTTAATGTCCAGGCGTTGGCCACACGTTCGCTATTGATTATTTTTGTCGTAATTTTATTGGATAACAATAAGACACAATCGAATTGCTATGGAGCATGGTGATTGGCTTGGAAATGCTATAAAACAACTTCGGCGACAGGCATTGAACACAGTCCCGAGCATGATGGCAGTTTCTGTCTGTTCAGACTCACATATGCGTACTGCAGGCCATTGATCAATGGACGCCCTCCTTTTCTGTGGCCTGTATTTACTGTTATGCGGGTATTCCTCTTGAAGATGATGATGGACATGCTTGTACCAACCTTTCAGTGGATGATGTAAGAGATGAAGTTTTGGAAAAGGTGGGGGTTTTCGACGCATAAAATTTGTTTTACAATATTCTTATTGAAATGCATCCAGATCAACACATCCCTAGGACACTTTGTACGTACCTATCTTGGCATGATTGCTAATGACGACGATTTACAGGCAATTTACGATGTACTGTGGTCATAGGAGTTTGACTTTCGACTTTGGAGCAGGATTTAAAAGTGAAACACAACGATTGGAACGAAAAAATATTTATTGTATAACTAACAAATCCAGTGTTTGAATTACAATTTACAAGGTGCATACTTACTGTAGCAAACAGTTACAATATTATTACACATAAGTGGGGAGATGTACATGACAAGATCAGGACATATCGGTCGGCATTGCATAGAACATAGTGCAATAACCTGTTGCTTAACGAACAGCATACCAAGTTCGTATAAACTAAATACTGTAGTCTCCCCAATACAACATTTGGTTATAGATCGTCACATGGAATTCATCACATGCAACATTTATCGTCTTAGACACCTTATGGTACACAATACAGTTTTTTCATTTTATATAAACAGTGCTACAAGTGAATAGTGTCCACCCCGTAAAAATATTTGGTGTCATTGGATATGCACTAGGACGAACATTACACATGAATCTGGTTTGTAAAGTATTGGCAACAATCGAAACAGTACAAATGTTTGTATTTAAATGACAATGTGCTCTGATATTGCAATGATCATGAGTCGTTTACCAGTAATCAATCACCACCAGCAATGTCAAATGTATATAATAAATTAGTATTCAATTAAAAAAGACAAACGTGTTTAATTCCATCTTTTTCGTAACATCGATATCCATAGGGAACCGTCATATATTGTTCTCTATCAATAGGATTTAATTTGCGCCGTTTGTGTTGCACAACAACATGACGTTTCACTTGTGAGGTACTTACGACACGAAAGTCGGCTTTTCGCAGAATACGTTTCGGTGTAACGATTTGCTTACTTTATACGTTCCCTTTCCCACCTTATACATATCCTTAAATGTGATCTTTCGTGTTCGCTAATTCAATCCAATACCTCGTATTTTACAGCATTGTTCAATCGCCCTGTAGATTCCCTTAATTCGTAAGAGTAATTCTTAGGCTCCCAGAAGTGAATCTACGCATTTCCCACTGTGCAGGCTGTTCATCCTTCAGCTGTCCAAGATAATCACCTAACGGTAGCAATGGTGGTTCATCACTTCGTCTAACGTAGATAATACTATCGGTATCACAGTACAGGAGACGGGCTATTCCGACAGTACTCATTGCCTCATACAGTCCTAGTCGTGCCCATGAGGAAATAAAGGTTGCTAGTATAACATTGCTGAATGCGTACGGTGCATTTTTCGATTTCAAGTCCCGATGGGTAACAAGGAGTTTACTCCCTATCAGATATACATGTTGAATTTCCGGGTGAGGAGAATAGAGAATTTCATTA
>JAGDQP010064219.1:0-11602 GCA_022664845.1 Lepisma saccharinum
ATGCACGCTTTGGTAGAAAGATTGAAGATTCGTATCTCTCAGGTGAGATTAGATAAAATATATTTTTTCCCACAATTTATACACTTATGTCAGGAACACCTACAGTAGAAATTTTAACTTTGATATTTGAGTTTGAAATGAGTTACAGATTTACAAAGTTAGGGATGTTTAATGGTCGTGGGTGCTTTGGTAACTCGTATAAAGAATGGTTGTTAAAAGAAATATTCTTTATTACCATTAGAATTTTGAAGAACGATTTTACTGTCATAATGATAATTTATGTGCTTAAATAGTAAGAGATACAAACAGCTGTATAAGTGCTTCACATACGCTTTCCAAAAGACATGGTTGCATAATAGAATTTACAGGTATTAGAGAATATCTTACAAGTCCGTGCAAAAATAGGGGAATATTCTGACAACTCCAAGGAATCTAATGGAAAATGTATTGCGTCCTTGATGGCTGGCCTGTATAGATATAATGCTAACTAGTGGCGACGTAAGAAAGGGGTCTAGCTGTGCCCTATCCTGGGTCCCTGCATGTCACCGACACAAGCCGATCACTAGTTAAGTTTAATTGAGTGGCTCAGTGGAATAAGGGCACATGCCATATCTAAATGAAAACTCACTTTTTACATCAAACAGACAGCTTATGCTATCTAGCGTCTAATCCCGTAATGGATATACCCGTGGAAGGTGTAATTTTTGTACCATATTGAATCGAAATATATCATTCCCAAAGAAGAAACGTTTTGCCATTGAAAAAGGGCACATGCCACCAAGTCTAGTGTAATCAAATCAGGAATATTAAGGGTGAGCGTAGTGTTTACGTCAAATTCTCTCACAATGACATGGAAGTGCATCTGAAAATTATAGCGTGACCATCGACCAAACATTGCTAGTGTTTCTTTGTCACTATAGTAACCCGAGGGACGAGAAATAAAAGTTGAGAAGTGCGATAATGCTGTTCATCCTCCGTATCTACTCTCAGTTGTACATAAGCTTGAAAAGTGATTTTAACCTTTAATGAAGAGGAAACAGAAGATATTGATACTGAACTGGATTATTAAAATAAGGTTGGTTTAAGTAGGCTTTTGTCTTGTATTTTGGATTTCAGTGCAAAATGGACACAAGCCATATTCCAGTGAAAACTAACTATGTACTTCAGAGATAGCGCATATGCCATCTAACAACTCCTTCCACAATGAGCAGTATGGGTTCACGATTGTATTCGCGAACGGGCCTCAATCAAGTTCACTTGTCCCAGACCCCAGATTGACTTCTGCCACCACTTATGTTAATTGCACCCAATTGCCATTGTTTTCACAGTCATTGTTATGATTAATTTGAATGTTTTCAGTTTGCCTTTGGAGTGAGTTTTGAAAGGAGTTCCATCTAATTTTGTCTATGTATGAATATAAAAGAGAGTGGCTCTTCTGTTCAAGAAGAAAAATGTTTTCAAAGCAACTTACCAACAAGAGGAAATGTTAAATCTTATCAGTGATGCTACCAAACGCTTAAAGTGTAAAAATAAATGTTTTGATATAGTGAATGGTGAAAAATAAGGGAAATGGTATTACTAACAATAAGATGAACTAATTAAAAGATAATGATGAAATAAGTCTCTATATAAGTGACGTGGTTCGTGTGAAATGGAGACATTCCAGAAGAGAAGGAGATAAGGCAGAGTTTCGTGCATCATACAAATTTAATGTTTCCAATACTGTGAATGCATTGCTCAAGGAAATGCTTGTGTACGTCAGCATTTATGTCATTAAGAGAGATAAAGAACAAATAACGAGCCAGATCAGTTACTGAACACACTAAATTCGGCAGAACAGTCTCTTTGAGACATTCGAGGATAACACAAAATTCCTCTCACACACTTTAACATTCCCCAAACTTTGGATTACCAGCCTAAACTCCTTTGACTGGATCAAAAGTTGAAAGTAGTTAGTTTAACCATACCAAAAAAGGCTTGTTCATTTTGCACAAGACATTAACTTAATTGAATAGAGCAAATAGAGATGGCATCCTTTACTCCAGAAAGTTCTGTGTGCAAAATGTGCAAGCGGTATGTAATTGCAGAAGAAATTGTAAAGCACGTAACTAGAATATATCCTTTGGAAATAGCAACGTAATACTTTTGTACTGAAGGTCAAAGCGTTTCACTTGTTTTGTATTAGGTTTACCTTTCGTAAAAGTGATCATTTTCCAATACTTCTATTTCTAATCTCGAAACAATGTGATGTTGCTTGCATTGCGTTTGTTTTCTATTTTAATATTTGGAGAGGCACCTTATGGGCATCTTAAGTCCGTGCCTTGTATATTACAATATAACATTAAGGATGACAATGAATACCTCGTATTTAAAGTTTTTGTCACATTAAGTTGTTGTTATCTAACAATTTTATAGAGGGAAAATGGCGGATTTTCCAGTTAAAAATTTGTATCAACTAAAACAAGTTGTAAATTGACCGTTTACTTGTTACGAGTTTTCAACAGAAAATCCGCCATTTTTCCTGATCAGTAATTAGAATGTGACAAAAATTGTAGATAATAGGAACCAATGTTTCACCCCGGATATTATATGGTAATATGGAAGGCACGGGCTTAAGGTGCTCATAAGGTGCCTCTTCAAGAGCCGTCAAAATAACCACGCTAAGAAATGCGTAATGTATCTGGTGGCGATGTTTCCTCGAGCTGACATCTCGCACTGTCTTTGCGCACGTAAACCAGAAATGAGCGCGGGACAATCACTGCATCAAGTGCATCAACGCCAACCAATTCGTTTCGCATTACTCAGCATAGATATCTTGTGAGCTTACTAGACACATTATGGGCATCATTTTCAGTCCGTGCTCTTAACCAATGAGAATGAACTACTTTCAGACCTACTTACTTGTTACAAGTACATACTATTCTCCATACTATGCACACAAAATTCATAGAAAATGGCCAATGTAAAGCTTTTTCAATTTGGCAACAGGGAATTACTCTAGTGAAACGTTGACTATAATTTTGTAACAAGTACTGATTCATTATTCCCACATTGTGCTGTTTCAAATTTACAATGTGACCCGATAGGCCAATTTCTATGAATTTGAGTGTACAGAAAGTGTACATAAAATTATTTTGTACATTTTTATGTACACAACAAACGAGTCAGTTTCTGGTCCTCTGAAGGTAACGATCTCAGTGTGACTCACCGATCATAACACTGTGACTCTCTTTCTAGCATAGTTTGGTGGTGAACAGTGTTGTTGGCATATTCCCTTCAGACCCGAACGAAATCTACTGTATAATTCTGTCCTTCTAAGCAAAGAAACCAAAACTCCATTCCACTAAATTTTGAGTAAAAGAACAAAATGCGTTTCATCTCTCCATGTTGGTTTATGGCAAGGAGGAGGTCATGTGATCGAGTGGTCAATGTTGCAAGTCTGGTATTTCTTTCGTGTTTGGCCACTACGTCGGTTTATTGGATATCCTGAAGTGATGGTAAAAATAATACGTGAAGCACATAATTCAGTGTTGCAGACTGTAATTGTTATTCCAGGTTAAATATGAAAAATCAAAATTTGCTAAGTTCACTAATGGTAATCAGATCCATATAAAAGAAGACAGCTACCCTTTATGAAAAACAATACAAACAATATGAAGTAGTAACAAATTCATAAGGATAAAATTGATATATAGCGACCAAGATGGTGGCAGGCTCTGAATAACACTCTCCCTGGACACAACCCAACACCGGGAACCAGCTACTAAAATGTGGCAGTAATACTGTACAATAAGTAATATGATTGTGGACTGAACAATTTTTAGCTTATTCTAATGCTATGATCTCAGTGTTTGTACTAACATTTAAAATAAAATGTGTAGTTGAGTGTACACAACACAAGGGAAATGTTGTGTAAGTGAATAGCATCGCATCACGCATTAACCATAAACGCAGCCAGCAACTGAGCAGCTTTAACGAAATATCAAAAAATAGACAAGAGACTTTTTAAGAAGATTGAGAAAGTAAGCTATGAAAGAAACAAAATAAAACTGATACACGTACTGAGTGTCTGCAAGACTTGATCGAGTTAAAGAAGCAATTCTCTTCTGAATTGGGGCTTCAGAGGAAGGAAATCGTTGAATTAAATGTGTGCGGGAAAATGAAAAGGCTGTTGATGACCTACATGAATACAACCGAAGAAATTGTCTCCAATCTGGGGAATCCCGGAAAATCCAGGGGAAGATGTATACAAAATGATTATTTTTGTGAAGAATCGCTATACGTGAAAGTAACCATGGGCTGGGTGTCAAGAAGAGTAGGCTGGCAGCAGAAATTGTTGAAGAAGGTGCTAGATGCATAATTACAAAATTCATCTGTTATCAAATAAGAGAGAGAATTTGGTAAGCGAAAAGGAAGTTCAAGTTAGCAAAAATTATTGTGAAGGAGTCACTGACCCCTGCGAGACAAGCCGTACTAAAACAAGTGAAGGAACGGATTGATCCTCGCTCTATCTGATGGAAAACATATGGAGAAAACAGAAAGATTGTTATTGTGGATAAGGAAGACCTTACGTTCCTAGAAAATCATGTGCTTTTCATCATGCTTTTTACCTGATACAAATAGATATAGGAATATATACTGTTATGTATATACTGACTGTATATTTTTTTCTTTATTTTTTAAATTTTTTATTCAGTGTAACATCATGATTCTTGTGCGGAGGTTGTAAATGAAATGTATTATTAAATCCGTGCTAGTGTTTTTTAACTTTAAAAGATTTCGAAAACGTATTTTGAAATTAAGAACAAAGATAAACAGTTAGGGTCACTGTTGGGTAAAGGAAATGTGAGTGTTACTTAATTCAGATATTTACAATGGCGAAAATGAATTCAGGTGAGAATGATAACAATGGATCATTCCTGTGTGATTAAGTGATACATTTATTTATTTCGTATATTGGTTGTCAGAATGATGTCGAATAAAAATCTACATCGCCCAATAATCTGTTCCGCAGACTGCTATACGCATTGCCTGTGGTTTGACCTGAATGCCATACGCGTTTAAAGATTTCATTACCAATTCTGACTGCCACCTTTTTGATGTCATCACCCCTAAACCCGGGACGGTTTCTCGGGTATCATTTTACAATTCATTTCCTTTAATTTAACTCCACACTAAAGTTTTTACTCTGATCATCTGAGGAACTATGTCTATCGAAAATTCCCAGCATGGTGCTTAATTTTGGTTGGATAAAGTTTCTAAAGTACAACAACCTGTATTACATAAAACCGACTAGCTCCCTCAATACTTAAGGTATAACAATGATATTGATCTCGTTTGAAATATTATATTACGCGCATTTATTTTAGGGCATTTTTCGGTATATGTGGGAGTTTTATAATTATTTGCTATTAAAATTATATAGTGAAATAGACAAAACTACTTTTTCGAATAACAGCCGTCATATTTAAATAAGGCAATAGCATATAAACATCATATCAACTTGAAATACTGAAACCAATCATTATCTTCAATTTGACACAAGAACGAAGTTTTATCTTAATTGTTAGAGAATATATTCTTTAAGTAAAAGTCAGTGTTTACCCGTGGACGCCATATTGATGACGTCATAAGCTTTAAACTCGACGCGGGATGTTTTTGAGAGTGCGGAATACAGGAGAAGTAGTAATACAATTTGCAACAGGTTCGTTTCCTTTTTTGAATGTCTAGAAAGACCCCAAATAAGCCTAATTTGATTGCACTACCATAAAAATAAGAAATTACGAAATAAGTATAGGATATATATATATGGACAATGCCTTGATCAAATAACTATTTTACAATTACTAAGAATGTAAAATCTGTGAACGAAGTTCATCGGGGTAATAAATATAGGCTCCGCTGTAACCAAAATAAAGAATCATCATAATCATAATGAGAGACTGTACGCGATAAAGAACTTCTTCTTTCTCTCCGTCTTTTCCCACCTACGTGTTCTCGACGTTACTGATGAGTTTTCTGCACAAAGCTCTGTCCTGAACTTCTTCCTCTGACAAACCTTTCTCCCCGAGATTCTTCGTAACCAATCCATCCATTTCCTCCTAGGTCTCCCTCTACCTCCCTTTCACTCCACTTCAATTGCCATCACGTTTCTGAGTACATAGTAATTTGTTCTCATTACATAACCATACTACTGAAGTCTTCTTTCTTGTATCTTCTTGGATATCTCTACAACCTTGGTTGTTACCCTTACTATCACATTTCTTACTATTTCTTCTTGTTATACCACACATCGAGCGTAGCAGTCTCATTTCTGTAACATGTAATCCCTTTTCTTGTGCTTTCTTTATTGGTATTATTTCTGCTCCGTACATCATTGCTGATCTAACCACTATTTTGTAAACCATCCCTTATTCTTCACCGTGATTCTGCAGTTGCATGCGATAGAGAATTTGGAATATTAATCACTTATAGTTTTCGAAAGCAGTGAGAATTTTAATGCACACTGAATATCATGATCAATAGTTAGATAATTTTACATATGATATTTTTGAAAAGTGGAACTAATGATAATAAAGATTATTCTTCCAAGAAACAGGTTTACGACTTTGTTATAGAATATAAACAGAAGTTTTCCTGACTTTCACCAAGTGAAAATGAACTAAGGATGGTGCCTACAGCTTTTAGTGGGCTCTGACATTAATATTATACTAAATACAAGATCATTCAGTCACAGTAAAACCTGGTAGCTCGCAGATCGAGAAGGAAGTGAAACACCTTAATGAATTGTGGAATGACTGGAAGGAGCTACATTATCAACGTATCAGCCTTCTTGAAATCCGCTTTATTACATGGAGGTTAATTTCTTGCAATTGTAAGTACGGTGGCCATAAATATTAGCTGTACTTGAGTCGTGTAATTTCGATTTCATTTTCAATTCAGAATTACGTTTAAGACCAAATTCAAAACATACCTAATACAGTTTGGTACCTGAAGAATTTTGGGCGAATATTGGGGTACGGAAAAGATACAAGATGAGTATTGGTGAAGTAGTTGCAACCACGTTATGTGTAGAGAATCAACGATTTCAAAATTGAAACTGCTATACTTTTCCCTTTTCACAACTACTAAAGGATACAAAATCCTTCAATAAAATTACGTATTGCCTTTTGCATAAAATATCCTTATACTAAGTTTGCAACACTGACAAACCGTTGACAGCAAATTTTAACAAAGAATGCCAGCAATACTAATGCAAATCAATTCTAATTTATTACGAAATATACATTTTACTTAGCATGGCAAGGAATCGGTTCCAGATTAAAGCACTGTATCTTCAAAACGAAGTGAGTGCTCATGCTCATAAGCACTTTTTATCATAACCCAGACTATCACATCCAAAAATATTGAACATTTCTCTCATTTGAAAAATATAAGATTTGTTGAGGTGGGAACACATTTTTCATCTTTTCTTTCGGGGATAATTCCAGTAGAATCATTGAAGAAAGAAGAGAGAGAGAGAGAGAGAGAGAGAGAGAAAGAGAAAGATAAAGAGTCTAAATGTCATGCATGTGCTTTGACTGGACTGACAATATAACTTTTTGTGTCTTAACGAAACTATTTAATAAAACAGGTTTGTAAACCCTGGTATCTTTCGTTTGTTCAGAACAGTGCTCTTAGCATTGCTCATCGGATAGAGAATTAGGAGATAACTTGGTTTCTTTAGTGTTTACAAAACCGGCATCAAGTAAGTGAAAACTTAGTATTAACGGTATTCCGGACTTCCTGAGCAGAAGTCGTAGTAGGAAATCCAAATTTTAAACTGCAGTATACGATTGAACACTTACATACTATTCTGCACCATTCAACATGTTTTTCCACATACTTTCGTTATGTTTGTGTACAAACTATGTCAGTAGTTCATCATGCTTTACGGCCTGAGCCAAAGATGCCTTAAGGCCATTAAATGCAATACAATTCACAATG
This sequence comes from Lepisma saccharinum, assembly GCA_022664845.1. Lineage (NCBI taxonomy): Eukaryota > Metazoa > Arthropoda > Insecta > Zygentoma > Lepismatidae > Lepisma > Lepisma saccharinum. The sequence continues at coordinate 7,987 of JAGDQP010064219.1, forward strand.
CTTTACTCAGTGTGAATGTTAAATGCTTCTAGTATTTCAACGATTACTGCTAAAACCCTTCGTTCACCTTCAGTTATAAAATACTGCGAACAGTTTTTGTACATGTTTTCCTCAGATAGAGCCTTCTCTGGCAAGGAAATTTACCACATTAGGATAACATAGGCTCGTTTAAGGGCAGTTGTACACCAAAAAAAGCAAGTTAGGCCAGAGGTGCCCTTTCTGACTGACAACGGAGTCAAGCGGAGCATACTCAGACGTATATGTAAGCTTTGTACGACATCGTTGTGCCTTGCTTTCCCCCGTTCAAACTTGTTTTATTAGAGTGTACGCCTGCTCTTACCCAAGAAACGTCTTCAGTATTTAGAGTGCTTATCTTGTAACGAAAAGGAACCGGGTTCTACAACGGTGCCGACCAAAGGTGAGTTAGAGTTTTCAAAAGTCAAACTAGGAAAATGCTGCAATAATACCTTGAATAAGGCCAATTACTTCCACAGGCTTTCCTTCGGCTGGATTTCAAGATAGCAAAATAAAAATTATCGTTAATAAACATACAGTTATAGGATAAGGTTCTTAACACGAAACAGGCTCTTAATTTAAATATTAAAATTAACAGACTGAATAAAACTTGTTACTCACGTCTTTGCAGGGAAGCAAAAGGAATAATTATAGAAACGTAATATATTTGAGAATTATTTCAATTTGGCATGAGTAAAACGAAATTAGCTGTAAACAGGAGCAAATATTGAAGTTTATTTTACAATGTTTTCTTCGCTAAGGAATAACAAATGCTTTTTCCCCCAAATCCTCACTCTAGAGTTGAGCGAGCGAACACTCATGGGCTTATTTGGAACTCTTCATCTCCGAAATTTATTGGCGGATATTTGCAAATTTGCGAAAATGTTAGTAGTTGTGCTGAAGAAGGTTTAAGGAGATTCTAATTGGCGAAAGGTTCCATGTTTCTATGGAAACGGCACTTCAACTAAAACAAATTCTCACACATTTTGTAAGAACGGATACACCAATTCCAATCCAGATTTGAACCTTGATACAGTGGACTATCCTCCATGTTTTGCTGTATTACTAGAATTTTCATCTTAGCATCCTAACAGAACTCACTTACTTTATGTTCATTTAGCGTATCGTTTGTGAGAGACTGAACCGATTTCAACCAGTTTTGTTACGTTGAGAGAGGGAACTAGAATGAAAGCTTTGTTAAAGTTTAAAATTAGCTAATGCTTCTGAGACAACACCCCCTACCTAATGATCCCAAAAGTGGATCACACAGACAAATAGGGTCGCCAGGAGCCTAGAGTACCCACGCAACGCATCTAACCTAACCTCTAGCTCCAAACATTTTCTACACCCCAGACGAGCGGCGCAGAAATGCCTTCCAGATTTAAGAATATCTGGGAAAGAGGATTCCAGATCCTTGTGATCACTGTAAAAAAAATTAATTTAGATCGAGGGAGGAAATACCGGTAAGGCGACACCTCCAATCTTTTAATTAGATCGTCAGTTCATACTCTGAAGTACCAGCTGGTTCAGATTAGCGACAGATTAAGAAGGAAAAACGCAAATCTTTACTTGGGAAATAATCTCAAACGATGATACGCAAAACGACTCATATGTGACTCATACTATGTCTTTACTCACTTCGAAGTCTACAGGGTGGCAAAAGACCATGTCTTACCTTTACCTTAGTAGGGCCCACACCTGTAGTCTGGAATAGCAATTCCTGAAATAAAGACGAACGAACACAACGAATGACGGTCGCAACTCAGTCCAAACGTAGTGTCATAACGCAAAACGCAAATAATATATATTAACACAAATCACATGCTGGAGTCACTTCATATTTCAATGCAGAAATAACCAGAAATTCAATATATAGTTCCTTTCCCAAGTTATCACTTCTCAGCTGGCGAAAGAATCCTACCACTGGTCTACGGATTTATGAACCGATCTAAACTAATTAAAATCACATCACTTAGAACGATAGGTTTACCGAAACACAGAAATAATGAGTATCAATTGCTGTCAACTTCACGTAACAATTCATAGCTAATTTCCAATAGATATTAAGTTAAACATTAAATAACTCACTGCACTTTTTAAATATTACCAAACACTGTAAGAGGATGATGAACTAATGCCTTATATCGTACCTGGTTAACTGAGAGGTTTCTACACTACGTTCACTGAACATAAACTCAAGATTGTTTTCGAAGAAATATAAAAATTTCATAATTCAATTTATTGCTTTGAATGTACATATTTCACGCTTTCGGCTATGATAATTTTATCAGAATCTGAACAGAATTACTGTTGCATTGTAAAACAAACAAATTTGAATCGCTGGTATACATGAATTAAGCCGAACTGAAAGTTATGTAGTCACACATTAATGCCCATAATTTCTGTAATAATTAACAAATTTTGTTGATGTTTTCACAAATTATTTCCGAAATATTGTTGTACAATTTGGAAAAGTTTGAGTACAGTATCACTTACACGAAAGAAGTTCTAGTCCAAAATGCATGATAATTAAAGAATCACTTTAAGCTTAATAATTTTGTGACGTCATTACAGACGATCACTACGTTATACAAAAGACGTTCTGAATAAATTTTGAAAATACAAAATATTGTTATAAAATATGACTTTTCATTGGAGAATAGTGGCTGGAGTTGAAACCAAAAGTTATCGAACCATGTTGAATAAACTAAAATTTACTATTAGCATCAAAGCGGTACGCAAAAATAATCGAGCAGACATGTTGCTAATTTGATCAAGTATGAAAAATATGCGGTAGCTGTCAAACATGGCTAACCGGGAATTTCAAATAGATATGGAAAAACGGGAGACGAGAAATTGGCATATGATTATTGAAACCTAACGGACCGATATTTATAATGCAAGAATTCGGTCAATAGCGGCCCCATACTAAAATTTAGAACATATTATGCATACTGATAAATAATCTTAAAACAAAATATATAATTTAACACGGTGAAAATTTCGAAATGATGACGAAAAAGTCCTGATAGCACTTGTATCGGTTTTTATTCTTCTTAATACGATATATTATATTCTCCGGTATGGACGAAATCAAAAATTATATTAAATTTAGTTTTTACATCTACCTTTCGTAGACAGGGCTTAGGAAGTACAGGTGATGGAAAGCCCATGCATCTGGTCGCTTCGGTTTAAAAATTGGAACTAAACTAACATGGCGTGGGAGAGCAGTTCTCCCAGCAAACGGAGAAGAAGGCTGATTCACACCAATCAGCAAAAAACAAGTCACGAAGCATTGACTAGGGCCAATCAAAAACAAGCGTTAGATCCAAGTCATTGCTGCGTGACTAACGAAAACCTGGATGGATAACGATTAAAAATCCAAAGAAAAATCCAAGCGGAAAACGCTCAAAGAGTCTAAAACCAACCAAAGAGAATGAGCTAAAGAGAACACACTGAAAGAAAACAAAACGGAGACTAAGAAAAATAAAAGGGGAGAAAAATAAAAATAAAAATGGAACAGCAACTAGGCTGTTACATTCCTCCCAGGGCCAGGAAAAGAAATGAAATGATTGGAGAAGACCTTTCTCCACTCATTGAA
>JAGDQP010064220.1:0-11602 GCA_022664845.1 Lepisma saccharinum
TAGGAGACGCATTGTGTTCCACCAGGACAACGCCAGGCCACACACATTGATAGTGACTCGCCAGAAGCTCCGGGAGCTTGGTTGGGAGGTTCTTATGCGTCCACCTTATAGTCCGGACCTGGCACCGAGGGATTACCATCTATTCCTGTCCATGGCGAACACGTTTGCTGGTGAAAAATTCGCTTCAAGAGAGGCTTGTGAACATCGACTGTCTCAATTTTTTGCCAATAGGGACAAGAGCTTCTATGAGAGAGGCATCATGATATTACCTTCCAAATGGCAACACTTTATCGAACAAAACGGCGCATATGTGACCTAAATCGGATCATTCTAACTATGGTAAGTCAAGCCTTCAATGTCATGCAAAAATAATGGATTACTTTTTACTACACCAGATATATATATATATATAATATGTAAATAAAAGATATCAGTGTTACCAACTTATGCAGCTATAATGGATCAAAGTTCAAAGGGACCAGTAAGCGAAACAACAAAAGGAAGAACTGCAAATTATGTAGACAATAGAAAAGTATATACTGTGCGTTGTTTTTTATTATTACTTCAATAAGGATACGGCGGATGAATATCAATAATGATTTAAACAAAGAAAGAAACTTTCATGCAACTTGTCGCAGATATTTAACCCTTACCGTAGTAGGGGTGGGGTGGGGGGTTCGTTGAACCCACAACCAATTAAACTGTGAATTGTGCTTTTCAGCCTGAACAAAACATTAACATAGTCAAAAGGAATATTGTTTTCTGCTAGCAATAAAATAAACACTGGTATATCTGGACTTGGCAACACTGATCATTTAAGCGCCAGTTAGTTAGATATTGATGAACGTAATTGTTTTACTTGCAGTATTGCAAGGAAAATAATTCGTTGAACATCCTGCGAGTTTTATATTTCGATTTATATCACTTTATAGTGTTTTTATAGCTACCATACGAACGTTTTGAAGTCTAACATTGTTTGTGCAGAGTGTCGTCTTGCAGAGTAATAACAGCGAATGTGTTGTTACTCAGTTATCGAAAACTGAAATGTCTAGAAAACGGGTTATAGTGTACTTGAGACTAGCAACAGCAAGAGCGCACAAGGCTGGCCATTCTCGCGCATGCGCATTACTCTTTAAAAGTAAATATTAATTCCAGGCAGGTGCTTCCAGTTGTCAATGTAGCGTATTGGTAGTATGTCGGAAAGCTAATCTAAAGAACCCGGGATCGAATCCTGGTGTATATTTTTTTTAATGAAAATAACTTTTTTTTTCCTTTTTTTATATACATAAACGCATTAGGAAATATAATAAAATTAGTGAACAAACACATGTGGAGGTTAGGTAAGTCAGGTACGGTATTTTTTTTATTGCACACACGATTAACTGTGGTTTTCACAGGATGCGCTGTTCCTGTCACTAGTTTATAGTATTACAATTTGTTTACCATCCAATTCTGTTGGTTCAAATAATATGTCGAATCTAATTATTCAAATATTCAATAAAGTAAACAAATATTTTCAAAGTTGGAATGGAGGAAAATTCCGATTTTTATACACCGAGCCTCTGGAGGTGCAGATATCATTAATATTAAAGAGTGAAAAGTATGTGACTGGACCTGAGATTGAACCCGGGACCTTTGGGTAACCGTCCCAATGGGCTAACCCCTGCACCACCCAGTCCATCCGCTTCCCAATCCCACATCTTCCACTCTTTATGACGATGTTCTCTCTCGAAACCACCTGTATAGTACCACAACTCCCAGTTAGAAATGAGAGAGAGAGAGAAAAAAAGGGGGGAAAGAGAAGAAGAAGAAGTCTCCTTTCTCCCCCTCCATTTCTCTCTCTCTCTCAACCCTTTCTTCCTTCTCTGCTTTAGTTATCTCTCTCTTTCTTTCTGTACTTCTTCTTCTCTCTGTCTCCCTCATCTCTTTCTTCCTCCCCTCCCCTCCATTTTTACTTCTTTTCTTTCTCTTCTACTTTTTCCTCCTTCTCCTCGTCTTTCTACTGAGTTACTTTCCCTTCTTCCTCCTTCTCCTTGTCTTTTAGTTTCTTTCGCTTCTTTTTCTTGTTTTTTTTCCACTCTACCTCCTCCTTTTGCTTTCATTCTTTCCTTTCGTTAGGAAATCTTCTTCTACTCCACACACACACAGAGGGAGAGAGAGAGAGATGGAAGAAGACGTGGAAAGAGCGAAGGAAGAGGAGAAAAGAGGAAAACAGCGAAAGCTTTCTCTCTCTCTCCAAAAGAAAGAGAGAAAGTGAGATAGTATTTTTCCTCTCTCTCTCTCTCACAGATCTCTTCCGCTCTCTCTCTCTTCATTTTGGCTTCTTTTTTTCTCTCTCTCTCTCTCGGTCTCTATCTTTCTCTCCTTTACAAAGAAAGAGAGAGAGGGGGGAAGAGAGAGAACAACTTCGAAATTATTTCTTCCGTGCAAGATGTTCACTATGAGATACTCATCAAGAGTGGAAGATGTGTGATTGGGAAGCGGATGGACTGGATGGCGCAGCGGTTAACGCTTTGGGACGGTTACCCAAAGGTCCCGGGTTCGATTACCGGTCGTCACATATTTTTCACTCTTTAATACTAATAAACAAATATTGGTGTTTCATAAACGAAGTCAAACATTTATCATATAGTCAATTATATTTCATAACTGTCAAAATACTTGTCGTTGCCATAGTTGCAGTTTTTTTTTTTTCTAAAATTATTAAGTATTATATCTGTAATGAGAAATGCACTGAGTATATGCTATTTCGTACATCTTGTGTAAGTTAGCAATAGTAAACATAATACATAACAATGAAATGTCCATTTCTAACCACCAGAAAATCATTGTCACAAGTATAAAAATCGAAATTTCAATAATTAATTGCAAAGGTTAGGGGCTCGGGCCGCACAAACTGTAAAAAGGATATTCATGTTCAGACACTTCTCGAATACTAGTAAAAAAATTCAGATTTTTAAAAGGTGGGTTTTTAAAGAAAATGGCGTCCAAACATGTCGACTTAATGAATTTTTCAGCTTTTCATGACGCTGTAACTTGAGATGTCAAGATCAGAAACGCAAACCCCTTTAGAGTTTTAACACACTTTATAGAGGCGCTTATCATGGTGGAAGCAAATGGTCGTACGACCCATGGGTACCGAAAAAATTATATCTAAAATTAGAAGAAAAAAAAATCTCAAAAGTTGGCAACATTGCGACTTAATTGCGCGAATACTATTGGAGCACCAGGGGAAATTTCCCCCTCCAGTGAAGCACACTACTTTGTTTTCTTCCTACCATTCAGCGTATGTTACTAAGTACATTAGTTTCTCCATAATAAACTTTTAAACGTGACATAATTTTTGCTTTTTCGAACTACTCGTGCTGAGGCCGGCCATTTTGGAAAAAAATCGAAGGAAAAATTTTTTTGGGTAAAAAAAAAATTTGTGTAATAATTTTGCTCGTAGATCCCGTGTAAAAAATATGGAAGAAATCTGATATCATGAAGGAGACTATTTTACTTTTTCCTGGACGATTTGAAATGGAATCAGTCAAATATGGTAACTAATTACCCTAATAGGTTAACTAATTACCGTGCAAACTTTTTGTTATTGCAACTGAATGCAGTGATATTCCAATTGAAATTAACAGGCTCAATGAAACCCGCCACCTTATATACCCTTAACGAAATATGAGCGCTATCGAGAAACTAGTTACTGATTTATGGATTAATCATCAAGAGCTTTTCAACGTTACTCCACAAGACATGGTTTTAAAAATTGCGAATTTCCACCAATACCCTCACTCGTTGGTGTCACCGTAAATTTCTTAGGGAGTACTATAATTTACGCAGACAAAGTTTCCTATAAGGGACTGATATATAATTTTTTTTCAAAATTTCAACCACCCCGTCAACCACGAAGTTGCTCATTAACGAACTTAGCCGAGCTATTTAACCTAGAAATAATATAATAAAATTTGGTTCAAATATCTTCAAAATTATGGCCGCTAGCGTATATTTATATATGGTACCGATCTCAATAGGTAGATTTTTCTTCGAAAACTACCTAAAAAAAGGCAACTGATATAAATCAATCAACCTTGGTACTATTATTAATCGCAACAATAGAAATTAAAAACTAAACAATGACACATCTACGCGTTAACGACAAATTTACACATATCAATATAACATTCGCCTTAACGAGGTAGGAAGTCCTCAAAAATTGCAAACTGTTATCGTCTGTGCGTTTCGAAGCTATCCGCTTCTTCTTCATCAGGCTGCGAATAAAAGTAAAATTTGTTTCTGTTGTGTTTTTATGTATGTAGAGCGCTATATGTAGAGGAACACACTGCCAGCCACCGCCGACCCAACAATTCTAATTCACTGATTCATGGTTTGTCTCCTAGAAAATAATATTGAACGTATCTATGGTTCACAAAACACTACTGGTCGAAGAAAATTACAAAAAAGTATGTTTATAGACCCACAACATGTAGCGTTGAGGAATGAATTCTTTATGTGAACTTCAGTAATCAAAAATGCATTTGAAAACGTCCTTAAGCTTCGGGCAAATTTGAGACTTCATTCATTCAATTTTTCCTTACCACTATCAAAAGTTTGATTGCTTTTCAAACAGTGCAACATATCAAAGTATATTGGGACTCCTGGCCCCGCGCGAGCAAGCTCTCCACAGATGAGTTGAGCGGCCGGACTAGTATAATGACGTCACCAACCGTTGGAAGCTTCTGCGCCGCGGCCTGTCTTTCTCGTGGGCTACGAGAGGAATACTAATGACGTCACTTTTGTTATGAATTACACAATTTTTGCTAGAAAAATTACGAATACAATGTTGATCGAGTGAAGACGGGTTGATGAAGGTAAGGTTAATTATTCTTTTCCACCATATTCTCGAACCCAACACGGAAGCAGTCAAATAGTTACATGTATTACGGTTTTTTAGCCTCACAGCACAATGCCACGACTAAAAATTGTGTTTTTAAAGTTTCCCTAAGTGATTTTGAAAAGTATTACTCTTAGTTCATTTTAGTGCTCGACATATAAAAGAAAACTAAGCTTCTAAAATTGGTTTTGTGCTATATAGCGTAATATATATACATAAACTACTCCGTGTTTATTGGCATATTTCACTTTCCTGACACTTCTAATATTCCCTGAGGATTGACTATGGCTCGGTAACAAATCACTTTTGGGACTCCAATAGCAGTAACTACTTCCCACGTGTAGTATTCACCAGAATCGAAAGGTTAGGTTAGCTTACTTAAGTTGTAAATAAATAACTTTACACCAGATCTTCTAAACAAGCACCTACGGCCCAGACTGCGCTACTAATAGTTGCTATGTGCATAGTTCGTTCTTCAAATCATGAGAACCAACATCTATATAGGGAATGCAATCCTTTAGTTTTTTTTTTTGTTTTTTTTTTTTTAAAGATAACGAACCAATTTCTTTGGAATTGACAACTTCGTGACCATTGTCATGTCGTTAGATTTTTGAAGGTTCTGAATAGAATTGAATTTGTTTAAGGCCTGGGTCTGAATAGATATTGCAAAGAATAACTTCATTTTATGGACCCCCAAAAACGTAAAACTTACAAATAACATCTAATATATACAACGTGTACGGAAGCGTTGAAAAGCAAAATAACGAACTTTCGAATCATGGAAATGTTAAATGAAAGAGCAAACAGTACGTCGGACTATTTTGCTGCTTCCACGTTGGGACGAGCACATGAAGTGAGCAGTACAAATCTATTTCTCTCTCTGGACATTGTGTCCGAGCCAAAATATGTGCCATTCATAACACAGTGACGATATCAGTATTCTTCCACATGCTGCCATGTTCCTATCTGCTGATAAACCAGAGTGCTGATTTAACGAAATAATGACACAGATTTCCGTAATCTTTCCGCATTGCTGACTGTCTCTATAGCGTTTATGGAAGGGTCTGTGATTTGCAATGGAATGAGTGGTACGGTGTATCAATATGGCTCAACAGCTGGGGAGCCACAACGTAAAATTTATCCCAACTGGTAACAATTCATTCTTCAGTATGCGACTTAAGGAGGGGAACAGACAGTGATCACTGACATATGGACATAACTGTTGAAATAGCGGTTTACAAATATGCTATTTTCTATAGCAGCTATCACTACTACATGCAAATAAAGCCAGATATCATTATTATTTCGTTAATTCCGACTTGAGTTGATGAACACACACATGGCGGCATGTGGATGCATGACATATATAGGTAGAAAAACTAATAATTGACATAATATAAATAATTTAAGGGCGAGTTAGTTAAAGCCATTTTAATTATTATTATCATTTAGTTCATCATACGCGATGTATATGACCTTTAACGCTCAATCAATGTACATCCCACACACGTGAAAGTTCACAAATATTCCCAAGTACTTTTAGCTCTTTCACCCTAATAATATATTTCCATGACGCGACACTTTGCTATTATTTTGGGCATTACTATAGTAGTGACGCACCAATTTTAAAATCACTTAAAACACACGCATTACGTCTTCATGGGAGGCGAGCGGTTTACGCAATTGTTTTCTTGCACTTTTTGTAGATTATCTTAGATTACTGACCATATGAACGTGGAGGTTAGGTAAGGTTATGTGCGGTCATGTATCATTACAAAATGTATTTTTATATGTTCACATTTATTATTAATAATTCCTTATTTTCCTTTTTCGTAAATTATCTTAAATTACTGAACATATGAACGTGGAGGTTAGGTAGTTAGGTGCGGTCATGTATCTTTACAAAATATATTTTGACACATATTCACACTTACCTTCAGCACATAGGCGTGTTAACTCTCCCAATTTCCATTAGAAAGTCGTGTACAATTTCTTCGGGGCCTTTTCCTTTCCTTACATAAATACTCTGCTAAATAACCTTCAAACTGGACTTTCCCTCGTCATTTCCCTACGATTCAATAACAATAATGCAAGAAATGTCATAATCATCACAAAGACACGCCATTTCAACACTGCCTTACCGCCGTCCACACGACAACTGTAACTCTACGCAAAATAGTTTCTTCCGCCACAACATGCAGTGCGTCCTAAAACATCTTCAAAACACACTAAAACTATATCATTATTCATTTCAAATGTTACCAACATCAATATTTACCTCCCTAATACTCTCAAACATCACACAATTGAGCAATTCCTCCTGTAAATTTCTAAAAATTGGTGTGTCACTACCATAGTTAACCCTTATTTTGAGTTTATACACTTCCACATATTACATTTCTTCCGTAAATATTACAAGTTTTGCGGGCCATAAAATAAAGAGTACCCATACATCTAAGTCTCTCATGATAATTGAGAAAGTATTAGATGAATAACTTACCTACATTTAAAAGCATCTCTGCACCCTTACGATATTTCTTTTAATGTTCATTACAATAACACCGAGCCACCAAAGAGTATACTCACCATCTTCCCCCTAATTCAACATTTCCTTTTCTTTTTTTTTTAGGTAGACTGTTCGTTCTTCTAAATCTCAATGAATTTAACACTTCCTTGCCAAATGATTCCTTGCACTTAGTAGCAACTTCTTAATGTCCTTTAGTTTCCATCAACATTTGAATTCGATCAACGCGATTGAAATAAAGTTCACTTTCATAAAATATAAGAATTTACAAACACAAGTCTTTAACTACTTACTTGCAACGCACTCAACGAAGTATCAAAAACGTATTTTACGCGCACGGTATAACACAAAAACAAAGAGCATTATGTTACTCGTAAGTTTTAATCGACAAACAAACATGGCTTGGTTTCCGCGCTCTCGCCCTCAATTGTTTGAAAACATTCAGTGTTGCCCGTAAGCATTTATTTTCCCGCGCCCGAAAATACACATTACACAGCTGTTGACAAACAAGTTTTTTTTTTTTTTCGTGTCGTAATGTTTGGTGTTTCCACCGCGTATGATAAAAAAAAAATCTTACATCATTTTCTAACCCACGTTTGTGAATTGTAAAATCAATTTTCAAGTGCGTATATGACTTCAAGGGTGACCAGATGTCCCACGGGACAGTCCTTTTTTTTTAAGTTGCGTCCCGGCTAGTTACGAGCAAGATCGTTTCATTTACGTAATCACTATAATATTAATCCTTATACATTAATTCGTTGAGTAGTAATGAACTGTCGGCGGTGTTCTCTCAAATTATAAAGGTGGCCTGCGAAATCTGATCACCTGGCACTCTAACCTGATTTTAACCGTGGTTAGTGAATTTTGTGTTGTGATCAATCTTCTCATTGCGTGTGAATAGAAATAATATAATCTGACTTTTCTAACCTATTTCGTTGAAGCAGAGAATATTTCGAAAGCAGACAGGAAGGCAGGTATCACTTTAAAAATATAAAATAAAAATGTTAAGGTGGACAGGTTTCAAACCGGGGTCGAGTCAAGGTTTTTATCAGAAGATTTCGTTTTGGGTTATTGAGCGGGGGCTCACGAAAATTATAAATAATGTATGTTGACTCCAACCCTGATAGCACATTAAACTTGCAGTAAATTTGCAGCAATATTTAGCATTGCAAGTCTCCAAACTTGTAGTAAGTTTGGTATTACAAGGCTGCAAATTTGCCCCAATATTGCAGCAAACTTGCTAGCTGACCGATGCCAAACTTGCTACAAAATTTTCATGACAAGCTTGCTACAAAATTGTTTTTAAAATGGTTGGTAGACCCACATCGAGCCTGTAACGAGAAAAGATTTCACAGTCCGCAGTGCGATTTGAACTCACAACCTTCAGATTTGTTTTGCACCACGGATTTCCTGCTGAACGAAGTACATTTTACTAGTCCTTTTATGTAAGCGAAAACAGTCTCTGGAATAAAGGAATTTATGTAGACTTTAATTCGAAACTGAGAAAACTTATTGATCCTGTTGAAACCAGATTTCGACTAGCCTTGATTTTTCCGTACAGTGATACACTAACAGTCAAGTTCAATGTTGGATTTTTAAGTCGAAAGTCGTTTTCTGTTATTTTTAAGACTCCATTTTTAACACTTGGTTTGGTGGACGTATTTCCACCAACCGCGGACAAATGGCGTTGGGGCAGGCTCAGGTCCTTTCGGTCCGTAACGCTAGTGGTTATTATTTATAATTATTTGTTCGTACTTATAAATATTTCCTAACCGATTCCTACCTTCTGTATTTTTCAACATTTTACACAATTTTCAAAATTATACGCATTTCCCGAAAATAAGTTAAACCATTCTAGTTAGATAAATATTCTTTCCTTTCATTATTTACAATATAAAGACCAAAACTGCAACATGTGATCGACCCGAGGAGAAAAGTGTACACAACATTATGATTTTCCTGAAGGGACTCACTTCCGAAAGTCAACGAAGCAGGCTTCATAGCTGTAAAACAGGATCAATACCCTTTCCCAGTTTAGAATTTCAGCACATATTTCAGTGCATTTTCTTAACGCTGTAGATCAACCCCGCCATCTTGGTACGGACCTTCCATTGATTTACACGGGAATTGTTTTACTCATTTTATGCCTCTCGGATGTAGAATATTTAAGTTCTGCTTTCACAAAATTTGTCTTGGTGGTTATTTTGACTCCTGTATAGTTTTGGTTTGTGAAGTTTCTTTAAATATATAAGTATAATGTATTATTAATAGTTTGCCAAATAAATCACAATATGTTAACGGGAAATTATACTGCTCCTGTGTAAAATATTGCATTAGCTATAAAGTAGCATGAGTAAAAGAGAGCATGACGATAAACTGTGCGAAAACAGAAGTTAAAACTATACTCCTGAAAAGTATAAAACGAGTAAAACAATTCCCATGTTAATCAATGGAAAGTGCGTACCAAGATGGCGGGGGTGATCTACAGCCTTAAGAAACTGCTTTCATAACATAAAAGGACTAGTGAAAGTTAAGATAGATAGAAGTGGCGCGGTAGTGCAGTCGGTAGAGTGACGACGACAATCCAAACAAAACTGAAGATTGTAGGTTCGAGCCCCATTCTAGGCGTTGGAAATCTTTTTCCGCCGTAGGCTTGATGTTTGTAAATACAAGCTTGTACCAAGTTTGGCTTTTAGGGATTGTAGCAAGTTTAGCATCGGTAAATAGCAAGTTTGCATCTTTGCAATGCCAAACTTTGTGCAAACTTGCAATGCAAAGCCTCGTAAAAACGTCCTGCAAGTTTGGGTGCTATCTGGGAATGAACTAAAATAACAATAGTGTTATTTAACAATATTTATAGAACGTGCTATTATATACGTATTTCAGTATACGTATAAGCAGGGCCGGGTATTTATGGAGATCGCGTTAATCACGAAATGTCACAAATTCAATTTTTTTAAATTTATATATATCTGCCACCCAGAAATGTGTTAAAACAATCGCGATAATCGCGAATTGGATGGACTGAAGCGAAATGCAAAGTAAATCGCGATAATCTTCACTCGTTACTTTTCTTACACATTTCGTACATTTCTAAAGCCCCTCGTACACGATTCAATAAAGCTTGAACAAGAGCGTTGAACAAGCAATTGGATGAAAATGACGTCACGAGTCAGAGACTCCACACAGGAAATCTCTTGAATTCAAGTCTTCTCATCCAATTCGTCCTATTTAGAACCTGTCCTATTTTTATTGAATTCAACGCAGTGATCTACCAATCACATCGCTGGTGACTTGAACACGTGACAACAGTGCTTCCGGAATGCTAAAAATTAAGATGTTAACATGGAGCAAGGAATTTTTAAAGCCTTGTTTTTATGAAGCGAAATAAAGATATTATCAGAAAATCAAAATAAAATAAAGTATCGCTACAAGAAATTCCATCGCATCTTGCTGAGGTAAAGTGTACCTGATGTTTCTTCTGTAGTTTTTGTACAATCACTATTGCAATAAAAATTTATACAGAGGGTTTACTATAATTCCTAATAAAGTTTGTATTGTATTTAGAAGTAGTAGGATATTAATATTTAAAGTGCCACTGAATTGCTCACAATTTATGTGGAAAGGTCGAGTTTTTATTTACTGTATGTAGGAAGTTCAAAGCTGCTAAACATAGAAGTATCTGGGTACACTTTACTATACGACACAAAACAATGTAATCTTTTCCAACGTATGTGAAAGTGTTGTAACTTAAAATATAACAAAGTTTCGAGTCATGGAAGTATTAAATTAGAGTGAAATAGCTAAAAGTACTTGGAACTATTTGGCTGCTTCCACGTTGGTGAGCGAGCACATTAACCCGTGCATGAAATAGCGAAAAGTACTTGGAACTACTTGTCTGCTTTTACGTTGGTGAGCGAGCATATTAATTTGTGTATGAAATAGCGAAAAGTACTTGGAACTACTTTCCTGCTTCCACGTTGGTGAGCGAGCACATTAATTTGTGTATGAAATAGCGAAAAGTACTTGTAACTACTTGGCTGCTTCCACATTGGTGAGCATTAAACCGTGCATGAAATAGCGAAAAGTACTTGGAACTACTTGGCTGCTTCCACGTCGGTTAAGCACACTAAACCATGCATCGCATATAATAAAAAATCTAACCTTCTTTAACCCGCCTTTGCTTATTCAAC
>JAGDQP010064221.1:0-11601 GCA_022664845.1 Lepisma saccharinum
ATCTTTACAACGGCACAACACGCTTCTCAAACTATGAGAGTGTATGTAGTGGCAAAAAAAATAAAACAAATGATATCTTACTGAATAACACAAACACATTCGCTAACCAGGAAAACTTCACAGGCTCGTTAGTTCCCTGTGCGTATGACGTTGTCAAACTGACGTAAACAAAAACATAAAGTAATGAAGCTATCCCACATGATCCTTTCCAAAATAATCATAAAGCTGGGATAGTCCTTGAAGAAGAACACGGTGAATACTAATCCGAAGACTGCAACAAGTCGATTGTTGCAGGTCCTGTAGGCTTAGCTTAACCTTCGTCACTTTGAGAACAGAAATATTAATATCGCACGGTTTTGCCCTTGTAGAACGGTTTTATTATATCTAGGTAAATAACAATCGGAACTTTTATCAACTTAAAATACCGCAAGGGCCTAGATAAATTTGAACATCAAAATTATCTTGGGTTACCTCAAGTAATATTTCGCAAGCTGGGCACAGCATGCTGATAACGGTAGAAAACGTTAAGAAAGATAATTATCTTGCCACAAAATTACCATTGTGTTATAAAAGACAAAGCTGGAAACCTCCAGTGATTCTGCCAGACGGGGTGCTTTTATGAGAATACCCAATAATTGAAAAAGAAATACGAATTTTGCAGTACAATTAGGTGATAATGTTCTTTATAATTAATATAACTATAATTATGAAGTGCTATTTTTTTTAAGTATTTCCTTTTGGGACATCAGAACAACAAACGTTTTAAGAAGCTTCTAGAAATTGTTTTAAAATAATATTCCTCGTAACTAGATTTGCCACTAAGATAAAAGAGTCTGCAGTCAGGCGTCGGATCTTCACATGCTTTCGGGTAAAATATCAGGCAAAACAAGTACAGTACCTTACCTTCGGCCAGGTGCACATTTCCAAATATCTCAAAATGTTATACTAGTACAATGTCGTGTAGCTCGTAGGAATTACTTCGTAGCGACTTCAATATTCGAGAAACACATACGCTCGACCATTCCTTAATTCTTATAGTTTCGGTACTCTCCTTCCTTGCTTCTCTCTATTTACTTCTCAAGGTTTCCACATTAGATGATATGCAAATCACTCCTTGAATATCCTGTAATAAAAATTATTTATATAATATCCCCCTCCGGAAAAAATCGCGTAATATAATTTTGCCTCCTTTTAATCGAAAATCATCAACATTTTCTATTGTCATTGTCCCGTTCGAGGGGATACTCGGCTACATCAGATCTACAATTCAATCGACCTCGCCGGGCATGGTCTCTTCTCCCACTCCGTCTCTCTCGACAGTAAAACTTGTTGTCTCTCACTTGTTTGACTTCCTTCTTCCATCTTCTACCTGTGACGTCATCCAACCTCGTCAACAGAAATATTTACACAGTCTTATCCAAAATGTAACATACATACAGAAATGAAAAGTAAAATATAGTAATAATAAAATAAAAATGCGCTCGAATGGAAAACCACAGATGCAAAAATTCAAAATAGTACACTACTTCCTTCAGTGATGTCATGCAGAAAAATATATGCAGTGAATACATGAGTGTCATGGTGAATAGTTAAAAATAGTAATCAATAGTTCATGGCATTTGTTGTAATATTATATTACTAGTAGTCATGATTCATGTAGGATAAAAGTAGATATTTCACAGAGAAGTTAAATGAACCAATCAAAATAAATTAAGTGCAGTTTATATCAATGTCATATCAGAAATTAAGTGCAGTTTATAAAAGAAATTAAGTGTTAATCAATGACATTTTCGTTCATAGATCTTTATATACGCATTTATCATTGTCATCAAATTCATCATTAACAGAATTTGAGTCCAGAATAGGATTCGCACACACAATATAAGTAAACAGAAATGTGATATTGTGATACTTTAATACTTTTAACATGTTTGATTTATTTCTTTAAAGATTGGAACTCCATAGTACTTTCATTAGTATTAAGGCTAAGAATTTCAAAGCAACCGAGAGAATAATTGATCCTTATGGCTGGTCGGATTTTTTAGGTGAGTGAAACGAAATTGTTTTCTAAATTGTATATTATTAGAAACTAGAGAATGTGTGTTTTATAGGAATCTAACTAACTGACAATCATAAATGAAATAACATAACATATAAATGAGCTTAAAAGATATTCACTGAGATCATTATCGCATCGTTAACACAAACATCTTACAATTTCTGTAGTTTATATAGTTTGTGACGTTTTAGAACAATGGTTATAGGAAGAGCGCTGAAAATTGAAATAACATATTTCCTCTGGAGTGTATAAAATACATTGAAATGCTAATATTCATTATGGTCGAACATAATTTAGTTAGTCACTGATACTACTTGGACCGTCTTTGTTGCACATACCTGGCATATTCAGTTCCTCAGAAAGATCCCTATAGTCCTGCGCAGGGTATTATTTTCAAATTTCGAAAAAGTAAAATATTAACAAGATTAAACACTTTCTGCTTCTTAGAACACAGTTCGAGGTTGAATGCATAACACAAGCAAGGGTGAGTAATTTCGTGAAAACAAAACAATATGTAACTATGTAGGAAATTAATTTCCTAGTCGGCAACCTAGAACTTCTTTAGGAACAAACGTGGTACAGCATTAACGCGGTCCTTTTCGTGCGAGCTTTGATGCCGGTCCGTGCCATGTAGATTTTGCGTTGGAAAACACCACGCGCGTGTGTTAGGAGTTCTCCCGTTTCCTCCTGTTTTCTTACAGGTCATACATAAAATCTAATTCATGTTCATTATAAGCCCTAAAACCAATGCAAAATGTTGTCTGGTACGATGCAATTGTGGCTATGATCTGAATGAAAAGGAAATGTAATGTTCATCTTCAAATGTGCTTTAACGTGATATAACATTATGACGAAAGAACATTTTCATTTATGAAACCATATGTTTGTGAGTTGCTCAAATGTATATGGTATCACTCTTTTTTTAACATCCTTATTAAGAGCCACTTATGGAATGGTTTGGTCCGATCGATATTTATGACCAAATGGAAAATACCCTAACATGAAACAGTATTTCTGTCTTTATTTATTGTCTGTCATGTTGCTGGGAGCAATATGTAATTTATATTTGAAGGCTCGTAGTACACGACTGAAATCCAAGTTACAACTAACAAGGAACATTCGCCACGTGGCAGGGCTTGCTTTTGATGAAAGTTATTGTGTAGGTACAATGCCAAGATAAACATTCACATTCAAAATTTTAGCTGCTATCCTCAACCAATAATGAAAAGGGAACCCGAGCAAAGTGGAACGTTGAGAGCAAATAAATCGAATACAGAGTAGGGAAAGTGCCTCTTCTTTTATAACTTGTTACATGTATTGAAATCAAATGGCTTTTAATGGATACTGGATAGCAGGTGATACATGTTCGATAGTATGACCACAATTACCACCATCTTGAAAGCGATCATCTTGAATATGCTTCAAAGTTTTTAAATAGTAAATGGGTCATGCGACATATCAATATGTGCTGGAATGTTCCAATAAGCCGAATTTCGAACTTAGCTTTGTCGTAACTCTAATCCTGTACGACAAAATGACACGTGACATTGATCTGGAGAATGTGTGAGAAGGATGATGATAAAAAACATTTGATGAAACAATTGAAGGAACGAAAAACAAACTGTTATAAGAGCGGTACGTTATGCTGGAAATTATGATCCTCATGGTTGTAACATGAAGTGTAATATAAAGATTAAATGCACTAAAGGAAGGCGAAGTCCAAATTTCAAGAAGGCGTAATACTAGGTGAAAGTGAGCTTCTGTAGGTCAATTTCACGAGCGATTTTGTCATATAGGATTAGAGTTATGCTAAAATGTACTTCTTCATTTCGTTTCTTGGAACATTGCAGCACAGATTGATATCTCACATAGACCATTTACTATTTTTTTTAAATGAAGCATACTCAAGATGGTCGCTTTCAAGATGGCGGTCATTGTCGTCATACTACCCAGCATGTATCACCTCCTGTCCAGTATCCATTATTAGCCATTTGCTTTCTGTGTATGTAGCAATTTATAAAAAGGAAATACATTTTCCTGTATTCGATTTACTTGATTTCTACGTTCCATCTTTTTCGTTTTTTTCTGTCCTTTATCGATGACGACAGCACCAATAAGGTTTGGATGTGAAGGTTTACATAGATACGGATTGTGTACCTACAAAAGACTTTTGATGAAAATCAACATCTGACACTTGGCGAGATTTTCGTGTAAGACTAGGAAATTATTAAATACAATTATTTCTATCCTACAACTGAATTCAACAGAGTTTTAATTTTTTTGCAATTTGACTAAGTTCGGATGAATAATGATGGGAGAATCGGTGGGATAATGAAAACTGAAGAAAACATTAGAAATTCAAGAATACCCACGCATACGAGGCTTTTCTACCACAAAGCCTACACGGAACGAAAAGGAATTGTACTAACGACCCAAAGCACCATGTTTGAGCGCTTTACAACTGAACCACTGCTTTTAGCCACTAATACTACGTAACTTTCTAGTAGGCACTCAGGTTGACGTGAAAGGTTGGGGATAACATTGTTTGCCAGAGACCACATATGATTATATGGCGCTAGTCTACACTCAGAGCCGCGCATTACTGTGATAAACTATCAAATTGTATTCTTAGCTTGACGTCGCTTTATTCATATTCACCAAAGACCCTCACTGGTACAATCGTAGAATTCCGTTGAATCCGTAGAATGACACAAGCATACAGTAATTCACGGGTCATATAGTCTGACAGAATTTAGTAATTTTAATATAGTATTGGTGACACCATCTGGATAAATATTATTATAACGATGAGCGATCAACGTAGTGCGCGGCGTGGTAACCAATAATTTGGTTAATTTAAACATTACGAATCTGAAAATTACTATTTTTATAGCCTTCTCACATTACGAGAACATAGCCTGAGAACATTACGAGACATTACGATCATCTACAAAATTTCTTGGAGACTGCTTTAAAATACTGTATCAGGGGAACTCAAAATACCTTATTGAATATCCTGCCTTCACGGACAATCCAAATTTACGACATGTTTTTTCAGATTTTGTACGTTATGAATTTTTAGGGTCAAACTCAAGGGACTGTCGGATTTTCTAAAGGGTTTTTCTTATACGAGGATTGCTATAATTCTCTAAATAATCGTACGAAATCAGAATAAGTATGAATATCTTTACGTGCAAAAGCAAACCATCCAGAAGCATTATCGATTAATCTCTTTCCTGCTACTAAAAGTTTTCTTGCTCTGATATATGTGATATCGCAAAAGTTTGATCTAGTTATTGTAGTAATTCTTGATTTCAATATTTCAAAATACACTCATCAAATTCAGAGAATGAAGCTAAATCATTTAAACGTAAAGGCTTAACTTCAGTATTAATATACCATTTCCATTCGCAGAACCGTGACTAAGTCTTACTTCAGTTTGGTTTTTACAATGCGTAAAAATTTCAACATCATTTTCAGAAGTACTTGCTAACAATCTGTCAGGTACGAAATAAAAAGATTTACTTCTATCACGAAGATTACTTCTTCTTATCCCTAGATAAGCATCGAAACCAGAAGAGATGACAGGACTTCCAACAATACTAGTAATATTAGGCGTTTAATAGATAGGATTCATACTAAAATTCATATTCTCTAAACTAGCAATCTTATTGCCAAAGTACAACTAGTAACTGAGTATACAAAACTGTTTCCTCGTATGGGACCAGCGATCGTAGAAATATACGTGTTAACGGCAACTAAAGGAATCCTCAATTCTGAACTGTCTTTGTTTTGTAGCTGGCAAACGAAAAATAGATCATTTCTTTTATCACTAGGATTACTTTTACTAGGAAAGGTTATTGAAGGTATTAGCTGAGTTTTAGATTTACTATCCTCGACTCTCAAATTTTCTAACTCGTTCCCTAGAAAACTAGCTCTTAAACCAAAAGAAGATTTAGCATTCTCAATAAACTTATCATTTTCCCTCCTAACTTCGCTTAATTTCACACTCAGCCTCATAACATCGGATGTAATTCTGATATTGTTAACTTCCACAATGTTTACCCGTCCATTAACCTAACTTAATTTGTCTCCAATATAGTACTAATTTTGTGCACATCAGTTTAAATATGGAGATCCCTCCACGGACATAAGTCATGATTTGAGAAATCTCAGTTTTGATATCCTGAAATGCTAATTTGAACTCCAGAAATGTGGTTCATCTATATTTATATATATATAAACAACATTTTGACGCCAAACGGCTCAAGGGATGAGCCAGAACCTCAGTAGCTGAGCTCCTAATTCACCTAGAAAGATGACTTTAGGAAGAATGAAGCTTTCCAACAAAGTGCACTTCATCCATATCGGAGTACCGCCGCGGAGGGGCAGGGGGACAAAGCTGTTTTTTTTAGTTCTCTTTCACAATCAGCATTTGGGGAGGCAACTTCCCCCAAAGAGATACAAGAATAAAAACTGGTATCAATAAAGATAAATGCATATACTAACTAGTGATACCCTGTATAGGACCATTGGGCCTGCGAGGGGTGAATGGGGGTATTGAATTTAACCCTGTGTCAGAGTATATTTTCTTATAAACTAAAACCATATATTTGAAATTTTTGGGAAGCTGGCAACACTGTTATTTACCGTACACCAAAAAAACTTTGCCACATGTATGCCACACATTGGGAACAATTATATAAAAAAATAAATGGCGAAGGTACCATAGCAGGAGAGATAAAAATTTGGAACATGGTACCTACGAGAATCACCCTGTACATATTTTTCGATGGACTTTGTTCTACCCTGGCGCCGGAAGCCCTAGCAACGCTCCTAATTGACACAGAAACATTAACCATTCCTCGTTAGAAAGCTTGTGGGACACAAATTCCAACGACGTAAAGTTTTTGTCCCCGTGCCCAACCCGTAAAATTAGAAGAAGAAGATATATAAAAATTTGGAAATATATTGTTTTGAATTTCGTAGGACAGCGGCAACACTGTTATGTGTAGTACGCAAGAAAAAAACTCGCATGTACGCCAGACATTGGAAACAATCATACAAAAAATGAAGGACGTAGGTGCAATAACGAGGGAGATAAAAAAATCGGAACATCGTACTTTCAGTAGTGAACTTATGCCCTTAGTTTTTATACGATTGTTCCCAATGTCTAGCGTACATGTGAGATTTTGTTTCCTGCATACGGCAATTAACGGTGTTGCCATATTCCCACAAAGTTCAAAAAACATATTTTCCCATTTTTGTATTTCATCTTATTATTTTACAGGTTGAGCACGGGGAACTAAAGTTACCTCTTTGGAATCTGTGTTCCATACGTTTTCCAACGAGGTATAGTTAATGTCCCTGTGACAATTAGGTTTACGATTTTCTTGAAATCCCTATCCGCCGCTCAAAGTTTAAATATACATATTCAGTATGCAAAACAATATATTATGAATGAGTAGCTTATATTCGTACGTTGAAATTGTATTGAGCACATATTGGTTGCATTATAAAATATCATTGTAGTTCTTCAAAGTATTAGAAAATATAGATTTATATAAGTTTAGGAACTGGATAACAGTATCTTGACATCCGTAATGCACGAACAATGAAATAAAGAAATAGTATAAAATAATATGGGTTACGGCTAGACTTAAAAACTCAATAGACACGCATGTAACTAACTCTCAAACAACGCAACTGTACATCACATCTAACAGACGAAATCAGCAGATACCAGAATAGGAAATGCCTGAGCCGCGGACTGCCAAAAGCAATGTGATGTCCTAATTCACTACACTGTCCAACACGCAACAAAGAATAATTGGATGCCAGACTCAGGTAAACAAGACCAAAAGGCCTGAACAATAGAGATCTGGGTCGCCAGTAGCACAAATTTACAATTAATAAAGGCAGTGAAACAGAACACCTTACATTTACTACTGCACCCATGATAAAGCTTGTCTGTGATCGAGAGAAACCAACCAGAAAGCCCGGTTATTAGTTGCAGGTTAAACGTATGTGTATATAATAACGAAATCAGGCAAAACAAATAAAAAAGTTCATAAGGCCACTGAGGAAGGCATTGAGACATAAACGAAAAGATAGTAAGAATTAAGTATTTCTCGAAGTACTTAATATAGCTTAGGTATAGCTTAGTATAACTGAAGGTAAAATACATATTGACCACTGGCTACACTGCATCGAGCTCCACTAGCTGGGAACCAGTCATGGTCTCTTATACCTTCTCTCTTTTGTCCACCAACCGTAAACATCGCGGAGTGAATCATCGAGTTGAGTTACTCCTCTAGCACAATCACATGGCATAAATCCGCTTTCAAATGTCTGCGTAAAATCAAACACCAGACTAATCTTTCTATACATCATCTGATGTGTCGCAGACTGGGTAAATAATAATGCTCTCTTAATCGAAAAGTGGTAATCAAGGTCATCAACTTCTGATATACAGTTGGTCATAAATATTAAATATTTCACTTCAAATTCGCAATAAAATAAATCGCTAACAACGTAGTACTAACCATACAAATAATGAAATACCATTACGAATTCAAAATCCAAATAGCTGAGTACAACAGCAGCGCAAAACGTGATTCTTAAACTGAAACGTGATTCTTCGATTCTAGCGTGTAGCTAGAATGCACATTAACAACACCCTCCCTAATACTGGTGTCAAGTCACTTCATATCGCTAAACCAAACATTATCGAGTTCCTCCCTAACTCATCTATTACGTCTTGCCCGATAGAACGCCGGCAGTAAATTCTGATAAGCCTTGCAACTACTTAAACTTTTCTTATATGTGTATTTATCCATGAAGTTATCCTTCCACTTTAAAAGGAACACTTGGAAGTAAACTATACCCCACGCTAGAGAATGAATGGGAAAATAGTATTAAACATAAACGAACTAGAGAACTCATAACACGACACAGACACCTGAACAAATACTCGCAAAGGCTAAGGAAAACGGAGAATAAACAACAATATTAGTTAGGAATTCTTCTGCTTGCTCTACTCGTGTCAGCGCACGTGTGCGATTCTACCAGCTTACTTAAAGGGACAATTAATATTTTAAATATTCTCATTCTAAAATAGCTTAGCCAGCATATCTCACTCAATAAACCATGAAAATAATAATAAAGCTTAGAACTACACACAGGATAATTCTCTTGCCCTTTAGAACAACAAATATTCAAAACAGACGTGTTCTGTGCATGTTGCTCTATTACATTACTGATGCTAATATATTTTGAAGAAGATATTAGCAGCAAAGCAAATTTAGCTGTATTCAATTACTTTTAGTACACAATATGTTAACTACATTACTTTGGGATAAACTACATGTCTTTCTCAATTGACTGTTTATTGGCACAACCAAGTAAAATATACATATTTTACATGAATAGAAGCAAACGTATAAGATATTGTGTAACAAATTATTTTAAAGCTTGAACTGACTAAACTAACTGTACATAAATACTATCTAAGTCTGAGCAATAATGTCCTTGAATCCTTATAAGGTCTTGAAGTTTAATTTTCATACAGAGGACACGATCGAAACATGAATACAGTAGTCTTCTTTAACACTGGTAAACCACTTCAGACTTGAAACAGACATTTAACGACTTATTTTATGGATATTGTAACCTTTTAATTAGAATAAAGCTTAAGTATAAGCATTGTACTAATTGAAAAACAAGAATTAATTTCATTATATTTGATTGTTTTAAATGAATGACAGGAATCTGAGAATCATCGGTAATAAAACATAATATAAAGCGAGGAGTTTCAGAATTGAAAATCCACCGAGATGCTTTTATATAACTGGACTGGATTGTAAATATGCCTTTATAATCGTAAAAGTATCAATTTTCATAATACATTATTGAATATTAATATATCAAATCATAGCAATAATTATTCTACTGTGCTGAATTTTCAACCTTGATTAAGCAAAATCGTTCAAGGTCATTGACACATAGCCCGCTCATTATGGTGCAAAATTCGAAACGCATTTTTAAATAACATTTTAAGAATATACATTTTTTATATGAACCAATAGTATAGACATATTACACCAATGTGTTATAGAAATGTCACATTGTTAGTTTTATTTTATTCATCGTTTATGCTTGACTATTCAGTATCAATTACTCCGCCAAGGTCATTCAGATGACAGGAGTGAATAATTCATTTATCTAGAATTCATTCTATTAGAATGAAGTCGAGCTGAAATGTTAATTCCTTCCTAGACAAGTTCCAGTCGATTGAGAAACTGACAATGTTAACGATTTTCACAACATGAAAATCAAATTCCTCGAGAAGGAGAAATCGTACTACATAGTGACACTTGAAGGAAATGTTCGACGATGGTAAATAGCTAATATGGCAGTATAGGAGGACTGCCCGTTGTTAGATTATATCCTAATATGTGTGCAAAGCTTCAACTTGCGTCTCCATAATAGTTATTACCTCTTCTCTCATAGAATTTAAATGAGTTTTCTTGGCTGAAAACCTAACAGACATGTTTGCGACACATATTCGCAGGTTCGTTCACCTTCTTCTTCACTAACAGCCAATAGCAGAGCAGTGAAACGAAAACGTCTTGCACAATAGCGGGCGTACTTTAATGTTTAATTGGGTAACCTTTTTCAACGAGAAGAACTAATTTCAAACACATTAAAATTTTCCTTTCTTTATAACCTATAACTAAAACGCATCAAAATAATATTATTTATATATTTATTTTTATTATATATTTATATCTAGTCAATGCATTTCTATTGATATGTAACTTAAATAGCACACTGCTCATCGTGAAATTCTCCATCTATAAATAATCAAAGAAATATTATTTATTTGTCTTAGGAAAATATGTAGAGTGTACAAAATATGTAGAGTGTGTAAAATAAAAGCAGTGTACAAAACAAACAACACACTGCCTAACTCCGCATCAACAAAACATTATCAATATTCGCAGTCTGCTAACACAGGAAGTAGGAAACACAAAACACTAGTGGACTACGATGAACACAGAGATCAGAAAAACTAAACACTGATAAATAGCGCTGAGTACAGGTACTGTACAACTTCTGCTGGTACCAAAAAATATGAAAATCTAAATTTCATTTTCACACGTTTTGGCAGCCTGTTATCCAAGCCAACATACGACCAAAAAAACACTATGAACAGAATGTTGATTGGGTATTTCTATTATATGCTGGTGTACTAGAATTCCTCGGAGTTCTTCAGTGTATTAGGTTTACCATCCTGCATATACAGTACAAATAATATCAAGTAATTATTAATCCAGTCGTGAATCAAGACCTGGCACATATTAGCAAAAGCATGAGATGCTTTCGTTATTCATGTAACTCATGAAAATCGATCAATTTAATCAATCCAAGTTGTATTTGGACGCCATCTACACCGATTCCTTTTCATGGGAATTGAATGTATAACTTATTATGTTGTCATTCGTCTAGATATGTGACCGGCACATCTGTACTTCATCTTC
>JAGDQP010064222.1:0-10158 GCA_022664845.1 Lepisma saccharinum
TTGATTAAATCTTCTACCTTGTTTGTGCGCGAATCCATTCATTTGTCCCTCCTGGTTGCTTTTAGCATGCATCTCTCCATTACTCTTTCTGTAACTCTTAATCTTTGTCGTTTGCGCATTCAATCCCCAAGTTTCACATCCGTACTTCATCATAGGTAAGACGCGTTAATTATAAATTTTACACTTCAGACACGTTGGTAGTTTCCTTTTAAACATGAAGTGTAGTCTTCCAAACGAACTCCACAACATCTTATATTTTCTGTTTATTTCATCAGTCAACTTGGCATTCGATGTTTTGAGCTGGCATAGTTAAACATATTCATCTTGTATCTCTGCTAACCTTTATTTCATTTTTTGCAGCATGTTGATTGTACATTACTTTTGTTTTACTTAAACTTATTTTAAGGCCTGTTTTCAAACTCTCGTTACTCGGTTCTTCCATTCTGGTTTGTAGTTCTCGTGTACTTGAAGCAAACAGAACTTTATCATCAGCGAATCGTAGGCAATGTAGGTATTCGCCATTAATACTTATTCCAACTTCATCCCAGTTTAAATTTTGGAACACACACTCCAGGATCGCAGAAAACAGTCTCGGAGAAATTAACTCTCCTTGCCTTACCCTTTTTCCAACTTTAAATTTTTCACTTTCTTGATGTAGTCTTGTAGCAGTTCAGTAAATGTTTCGCAGTAATTTAATGAATGTACTTTCGATGCCTTGATGTTCAAGTGATTTGACATTTGACTCACCACGCTGTCTTCTAATGCGTGTTGGTTAGTAGCCCATTCATGTCCGTCCGCCAGGCACTTGCTTGAGTACTAACAGGCCCCACGACATGAACGTATGGATTGGACATTAGCCGTCTACCCTGATTGGTTCCCTTAAGACTTAGCAAGAGGAATTGAGGGGTTTCCTCCCAGTTAGTGGCCTGTTAGTACCTAAACCTTTTGGGGCGACAGTCCTGGTTTTCCGGTCCTGTCTCGGTTTCCCGGCATGCATTTTTAACTTTTACAAAATTCACTAACCATTGGTTCGGTTAGCTTACAAAGTTTTTTTTTTTTTTTATAATATACGATCCACTTTTAACGCAGCGCTGCAAGAGTGTAAATTTCCTGTACCGATTGTCGTTTTATTTACCCGTTCCTACGTAATTCTTGCACATGCGCAGAAAGAGGAATATTATTCTTATATTAGTTGAATATGCTATTCTGATCATTTTGATCACTTCATTTCAAAAGCGCCATTTCGGTTGATACTGCGCGTTATTTCCGCTCGATTCCTGCTTGTTCGCCTTCCTGTCCTCTGGCTTGAGTTGACGTAAGGAACTGAGTTAAATTCCTTAACTGGAGGCCCAACCCTGCTGATGCAGATAAATGTACTGGATCGTTCCACAAGTAATGAATTTCTTTTGTCGGTCATTATTTTATTCATAACACTAAATACTCTCCCGCATTCAGAAGTTGATATTGAAATAGTGTCAACAATTCTTAACATTGGTTTAAAATCCAGAGGGAAGTTACTAGTATCAATGTGCCCACGAAAAGCATTATTCATTTCTCGTATTTCAGGAATATGAAACTGTTCACACAAATTTGCAATGTTCTTTTCACCGTACCTGATATCCATTTCGGAGGGCCATTTTTTCTTGTATGGAATTTTCAGATCTGAATTTACATTCATTATTTTGTTACCACGTTCATAGGTGAGGCTTTCATGAGATGTACGAGTTTGATTTTTCACATGTCTGTTGCGCAGATTATCCACTAGACTCCTAAAGAACTGGCCTCTATCTATTGACACTACTTCTGAATTATTATGCAAATGAATGTTCTTAAATTTAATAATTTCAGAAGTCTTAATTGTTTCTTCAGAAAAAAATTCTGGTAAACTGCACGTTGACTCAGGGACTCTGACAGTCATTCTAGTAGCATTGTCAGCATCAGGTAAATTCATACTTCTCTTTTGCAACTGCAGTGACAAGTCAGTTCAGCCAGTGCATCATGCATCATTCCCAAATCCAATACAAATTCTTTTAAGGTAAAGGTATTGGAAAGTCCCTGGTATTTTGTCCTTTCTTTTGATTCTCTTGTCATGTCATTCTTTCACTTCGCAGTACTAAAATGTGTTGCTAGTGCACCGTAACTTTCCCACTTGTCTTTCCCAGTACGTAGACTCAACGACACCCACCTTATTGTAAATATCTTTCCAATTTTCATTATTCGTTGCTCTAATGATGCATCACATTTCATCAACAGTACGTAGACTCAACAACACCCACCTTATTGTAAATATCTTTCCAATTTTCTTTATTCGTTGCTCTAATGATGCATCACATTTCATCAATTCTCTCTGATTGTTTGGCGACATATTATAAAAAATGAGTGGAACTGATTAATGCCTTGGACGTCATTTCTCGTATCATGCACTGCTGCTTCCAATCGGGGATTTGAGCAATGCCAAAAAATTAGATTCGAAAATATCTTTATTCACTCAGCTGCAACTCCATTTTTTCCCAACATCACTGAGGCTCCATCAGCAGCAAAGGCAACTAGGTTTTTTTAAAAGAAACTCTTCGTTCATTCCGTGTGATCTAAATTACTTAAAGTCTCCATTGTATTTTATGGTTACGGCTGTAGTGTGATTAAGTTCCACAAGATCCCAGAAAAAAGACGGTTTCAGAATTTTCTGAAAATGCACCTTAAACATACTATAAGCAGAGATCTTTTGCTAACTGTAGTAGATTCATCTACAAGAACACCAACTTTGATGTTATTTTTAACTGTTGTTTCCGCAATTTTCTTTCTCATTTCTTTCGCTATGTAGTCGGTTATGTTAGCCTGAAATGTGTGTGCAAAACTCAACCCATATCTAATCTATTTATTTCCTGTAGTCCTATATCACAAGGAAAATAACTGAAGGGTTCATTTTCTTTGGCAATTTTCTATGCTGTACGGAAAATTCTCACTGTGGTGTCCAATTCTTTAGCATTCATGTTGTCTACTGACACTTTTAGATTTTGTTTGTGTGATTTGGTTTTAATGAATTGACATTTTTTGTGAGGTACGGAAATTTTGTGTTCGTGATTTTTTTCTGATACTTTTGTTGCTTCGTTTTATCATCTCAAACTAACCATGCAATCAATCCACTCCTTTGAAAATTTAATGCCTACTCCTTTATATGTACTCATCCTCATTTGGCTTCTTTATAGCAAATATTACAGCCTAATAACTTATTTTCTACAATTAACCATATATATTCTGTGTTGAATAACTATACTGGTCTTCAGACCAACATTCGGGAAACAACGCTGAAGTACTTGTCTCTGTGATATTGCTAGTGTTACAAGCGTCTGAAAGTTTCGCATCAGAATCACCGGTACCACGTGGAGACAGTTCTAAACACTTTTTCTTCTCTGAGTTTTCTTCTTCGTCCGGATTAAGTCTTTTAGTTACCCACCTCATTAAACTAATATTGAAGCAATAATACTACCATTACTTTTCAGTTACTGTTAATTCCTCAGCAAAAACCTCATATGAACAAACACGTGCAATGTCACAGGTTGCAAGGAAACAACAGCATGACGACAGTCGACAGCATGCTTCACATTCTGAAATCGGCAACAATTCGCATCACCTTTGTACCTGTTCGTATTGCCAGGGAATCACATCCATATCTTCCTTCTCTTCTCCGCTGTATGTTAATGGCCATTAGTTCTTGAATGCACATGACCAGCATTATTTCGATTACGAATTCCCGATTCTTTAAAAATAGAATATTAAATACAAAATTTTAATATTTCCTGGAACGAAGCTCCTGTGAGCTCCGGTCCAACTAAAGCACTGCTGTTGAAGTGCTTGCTGTCTCCATTGTAATTACGTACTTTAACAGAAACGGAAATATTATCACAGTCAAACATCCAGATGTAAAAATTCAGCTTGTAACCTTTGTATATCGATAGAGTATCTAACAAAACTTCTACATTTTTCTTCTAGAACCTGCCGTGTAGTAGGAAAGAAGTAAATGATACTAATTAATGAGCGATATATGATGTAAGGAGAGTAGTAGATGGATTACTGTACACAGCCATTTACTGAGCCATGGTATGGAGCAAGTGGGAGAGCATTAGCTTATCGTGCGAAAGGTACTGCATTCGAGTCCTGTTGCTACCAATATTTTTTTTACTATTTTGTTCTAATGTGCAGATGTTATGTTTCGCAATATGCTTTTGATACGTAAAGTAAATGTTTATGTTTTGTGCATTTTTTTATTTTCATTATTGTTTTCGCTTCATTTACTTAAAATCTGCTTATTTACTTGGTACAGTTGTATGTTAACGTCAAGGAACAGTATGAAAATAAGAATAAAGAAACGGTTTCGTTACACATTCAGAATTATTATTATTATTATTGATTCCGTAGGTGTAATGCAACCGTTTATTTATTCTTATTTTAATACTATTTCTGTTCTTGATGTGAATATATAATTTTACTATGTAAATTAACAGATTGTAAATAAATAAAGCAAAAATAATAATGGGAAAAAATGTACAAAACAGTATCATTCTCTTTACATGTCAAAAGTATATTGCGAAACATAAGATTTGCATATGTTGAACAAAAAAGTACAGAAAAAAATAGTACAAAATACTGAACTCGAATCCAGTAACTTTTGCATGGAAATCAAACGCTCTTCCGGTGGCTCCACCAGTGCTCTGTAAACGAGTGTGTAGAGTAATACTTCTACTTCTCTCAATACGTCAAGTCTCGCTCATAATTTCCATTGCATTCCCTACTTGACAAATACAACAAGCTATTAAAAAATGGCGTAAGCCGTGGAAATACCTTTGTTTATATTTTCGGGGCTCAGTTAATGGGTTTGTGAGTAGTATAGATAAATCCGTGTTTCAACATAGATTTTTAAATACTGTTAAAACACATATTTTTGTGGATCGCAGACAAATCCATGTTTCAGAAACAGACTCTTTGTGGGACTCATAAATCAAAATTTCAAAACAGTTTTTTGTGGATCGCAGACAAGTCCATGTTCCAGGAACAAATCTTTTGTAGGCCTCAGATTAATAAAAATATTGAATTTGCTCTATCATTTCTGTGTATCAACCAATTTTGATGATTCTAACGCAGATCAATAGAGAATTTAAAATATTATTATTTTCACAACTTGTTGTTGGATGTCTAACTATCAGGATAAAGTATAAAAATAATATCTTTGTTATTTACAAGTCAGTTTTAAAAACTCCAACACTAATAAGTACTCAGGATTAAGAACATGTACTAAGTCTTGTCATATTATCTACAAGATATTTGTTATCGTCGTATGGACTAAGACCCACCTTTGTTTCTTTAGCTATGTACATTGTAATTGAATGAATGCGGTATATATTTTCTATAGTTTGTTTTTTATTAAATAGACACTCTTTGTAGTTATTAAATTTAAGACGTTCGATGTTAACATTTTTTATTCCTTTACACACTTCCTTATCTTTTTACATTTGTTTTAAGTGAATACATTGTAGTTCTTAATCCAACAGATTCTCTAATAGGCTTTCCATTATACTCATCTATGAATAATCCAACAACTTTTTTATTAGCTTTTCGGATATCTATTGGAAAATCATCAGGATAGTTACTAGTATCAAACCACTTAATATTTTGTTTCATGTCTTCATAAAAATCTTCAGTTTCTACATGTATAATGGATGAGTCAGTATCTGTTTGTAGCAGTTTTACTTTATTACCATACATCTTTTTTTAATAATCATAATAAAATCTATACATAAGTAGTTTTGATAATTCCAATATACAAAATCCCCCAAATATTGGTTTATTTAGATACAATTTTTTTATTTCTACCATGCACAAGCACGAGATTTTCTTTCATTATTGTTCTATGTTGATATTTAACTGAATTTATTAATTTTTGAAACGCTTTACCTGTTTTAGTTATTTTAACATTTGTTCTGTTTAAAACGTTTTCCATCTGCTTACCAAATACACTATTATTCATTAAATAAAAAAAAAATCTTTTTCTCAATCATTGTTTGCTTGCTGTCTGTTGTTTAAGTTTTGTATTTTTTCAATATATGGCTTTAACTATGCTTTTTGCTCATATTTAAGTCCTTTATCTACATTGATTAACTTTAATCCTTGACTGTCTAAATTGAAATTGAAAACAACATGATAATCTTCTAAATTAACAAATTTGAAACGATGTTATTTTATGTAAATTTAGTTTCGAAAACAACATGAAAATTTTGCGCGCGCCATTTATTAACATTGTTGACAACTAATTCCGCAAGACGAATCAACAAATTACAGACAGCGCAAGGACGGACCAACAAATTACAAACAGCGCAGGAATCCATGCGCGAGGAAACACACGTGTCACAGTCACATCATTTCTCTTCTATCCGAAGCTGAGAGAACCTTAAATGATTCAGACGCAAGACTTCTTGCGTGACCATCTGTTTGGTAAAGGGCAAAGCCTTATCTTGTATTTTAGTTTAGATGTGTGAATATGCATAATTAAATTGTTTGAATATTTCACGTTGAATGGAGAATACGTATTGCCAGAACTCATCCAATATTAATGATGTTTGATTTGTTTGAAAAGTAATAGCCCTACAAATAACATTGATTTTTAATTTTTTTTGTAATGTGAAACACCTTGTTAGCATTTGGTTTCTTAAATTCCTGTGCAATCGAAAATATTTTTTTATAAAAAAATCAGTCCAGTTGTCAAAATTAGGAGTAACAGAACATGCACATGTTTGTAGTAAAGCCTCTACGTTTTCTTGAAATCCTCGAATAGTAATATCAAAATTTTCTGATAACCTTAAACTCGTCTGTGGATTCATTTATATATAAAAAATATTCAAAACCCAACAACAATTATTTTAGAGTTTAAATTTTTTCTATAACCCTTCTCACTAACATCCATTGTGACATTTTTCTCACCAACCATAAGTACGAATATAGTTGTTTGATTTGGAACATTAGCACCAAAATCTAAAGTAGTTATCATGTTATTTTATCTACGTAGGTAATGTTTTTGCGTATAGTCATATCAGTTAGAGCCATAATTAATTATGAGTGAGTTACTCAACTTCCCACCTAACAGATTTATTTCCTACCCATCTATTAACAAACGAAACGTATCATATGCAATTTGGTAACAGTGATTATTAATCTTCATTTTTTTCTTTCTAATGGAAATTCTTCATCTCTAGAAATCCTTAATCACCAGCTTTCGAATTTGCTTGAATCTTCTTTTTGTTCATTTGGTTTATTTGTTTGGAAACGTATGACACAAATATCAGGATTGTCAAATTCTAAACTGTTGAAGGATGTAGTTTCTATTTTTATGCTTTTTCCCGTGAAATTATGTTCCTCTTTAATACTCCAAACGAAATAGCTAAATTTTAGTTTGGGATTATTCATCAGTTTTTGATTCTGTATCAGATCGCAATTATTTTCGTATATAATTATAGGTACTTTGATTTCAAATTCTTTGATAATAATTTTAGCATCATGAGGCACCGCTTTACTAACAGTTCGATCTGCATTCTTTGTATCCCATCTGTAAAAGCATGAATCATCAGATACTGCTCTCACAAAGGAAATTGTTAAACCGAGTTTGGGCAAGGGTTCATGTTATAGCTAAAAAGCCAAATAAGAACTTTAGTGGGAATGATACTTCATAGATGCGGCCAGATTCATGTAACAGTTTTTTATCGGTTTTAAAACCGGCGTCTTTATATAAATAAACATCTGTCTTCGGAACATATAAATCAATGAGTGCATCACTCACAAGAGCCGGATTGTCTACCGTTTCTACATTTTTACCAAAACTTTTAAGATTGGCTCGACTCCATAACCGTGGAAAGAAGTTGTTTACAAATTTAATATTATCCTCATTACCATATTCACCGTTAGCTGCCTTTCCACGAACGTCAAAAGACATATAAACACGCGGTTTCGGAAAAAGCGTGCCATCTCCAATATTAAGATGTGTCTAAATTAGTGAGGTATTTATTTAAATTATTTTTGGTACTATCGTTAAGATCAAATAATTTTAGTTCATATTGCTCTATGCTTTTTATATCAGTTTAATTAATTAAAAAATATTTAATTTGGTTCGATACACAAAACAATTTCAATTTTAGCACCGACACAAAACAACTTCAATTTTAACACCGTCAAAATCAATCAAATTTCCATTTTCATCCCTGATAGTAATCTTAATATCCCTAAAAGAAGTATGATTAATGGGAAACTTGTATGGTCTATTTAGTTCGTAGATACTATGATCTGTAAATGGCATATTAGGATTAAATTTAGCAATAATACCACTATGTTTATTATTTTTAGTGATTAATCCAGTTTCTAACGCTAAATTGCATTGAATATCAATTGAATGAAAAGGAAAAAAATTGGTGGATCATCCGCAATTTTTCTTTCATTTAATTTAATGATAGGGTTTTTAAAAGATCCTAACATTTTCCTAAATTTGTGAGATCGAAATCGTATTGTCTATTATTAGTGATTATAATTCTATAAATAATATGGTTTTGTCTAATTTCAAAATCTTGTATACGGTTTAATATTTATACCAAGAAATCAAAATTTGCAAATGTAACTCTGATGAAGTTCCTTCTAGTGCAATATACATTTAAAACAAACATTTTTATAATAAATGGACACTAATGGGGATGTATCATGTATTACAAAAGATGGAAATGAAGAATTTAAAATAACCGGTGAGCTCTTACCGAACCAGCTAAAAGCATGGTCCATCAGGTAGCGGTAAAACTAGTCTAATTATTTATAATGTTATTCTTAATCCAGGTTGGATTAGAACCTTTCCATTATTATATTTTCTGCGTGACTTTAGAACAAAACAAATATAAGCAACTCAAGAAAATATTTGATATCTTTGAGAAAGAAACAAAAAGTCCCATGGCAACATTTATAGACAAGGATGAGGATATAATTTCATTAGAGCAGATGGAAGATTATTCGTTAGGTTCTATAGATGACTGGATTTTAAAGGACCAAGATATTGTAAGAAAAATTTATACTACAGAAGGACATAGGGGATTAAGTGTTATTATGCCATGTGAAACATATACTAAAATTCCAAAACAACTAATAAGGGATAATTCGAATTTTCTGTGCTTATATAAACAAGATAATCATAACCTTACATACGCATGTGATGAGTCTGTTGAAACAGACATGACTTTTGATAAATTCAAAGAACTCTGCAACATGTGTTGGAAAGATCGCTATGGATTTATAACTACTGATAAGACAAGAACACCAGAAAATGGAAAGTACAGGTTCGAGATTAAACATTTTATAAACGTAACGTAACAAAAACCTATGCGTCCAAATATTTTTATTATAAATAGAGAAATTACCAATAGATCCCCTGGAGCATCTCAAGTTGAAAAAGAAGGAAATAGAGCTATTTAAACAGTGGAAGAGACAACCTAAACTTCAACATGAAGTATACAAGAAAGATCAGCCAATTATTGACGCTATTACTGATAAAGGGAATTACAGGCGTTGATTAAGCAAAATGAAACCTTATTACAGAGTTGGTACCAACTGTAATGCAGGATGTTACAGACTATAGTACTATACATATAGGTACCAAGTTAGCAAAATATTTGAATGAAAGGGATAAACCTGCTGTATTTGAAATATGATCTGAAGGCACTAAGTTATTTTGGGGAATTCTGAGTGAACGTCTGATGGTGATGATATTATTATTGAAGGGAAACGTTACAAAGGAATTGATCCTTTGCTTACTTTTCTTACTAAGAAACACATTCTCGATAACGTGGATCCAAAAGGTGCAGATTTGAAAAATATAAAAGAAATATTTATTAATTCTAAAATAATTTATGAAAATAATGACCCACCAACAAGAAAACCAAAATCAAGAACAGGTGTTAAGTATAACAAATATATTAAACCGATGTGGAAGGAAATACCTCAAAGATCTCGATCATTATCACCAAGCTTGAGGGACTATGTCGGTAAGGGAAAAATAATAACATATACCGGAAAACCTAAGGAATATGTGGTTAGACAACGTAGCCAAACTGTTAAATCATATCGGCATTCTTGATGGTA
>JAGDQP010064224.1:0-11601 GCA_022664845.1 Lepisma saccharinum
AGTATTCCAAAAAATAAGGACTGTTCTGTAGCTCCACCTTTTCTTTTTATAATTTATTTTAAGCTTTATTTTTATTGTTTATTTGTTAGTTTCGTAATCTATATTCATTTATTTTACATTTATTATTTAATTATTTATGTTTTACGCATTAATTTATCTAAAACATTTTTGTGCCTCCATTCAATTTCCTTCTTATGTTGTTTACTGTTGCAAGTTTGTGGTAATGGTCTAATTGACTAGGGAGAATGGCCTGTAATTGGTTAAACATTGTTTGGTATTGGAAAGTAAACGAATTCTGGGATGTGTAGGTGGATGATGCTGAAAGAACCTCTTGGGCTGCTGGTGTTTTTTAATGAACAGTTATTGTTGATTATTGTTTCGTCTGAGGAAGATGTTGAAATTGTAACGCTTGCTGTGTGATTTTACAATAAAGTTAAGTGTAATAAACTCGTCGGTCTGTTTGAATTAAATTTATTATGCATACAAGGCCTCAATATAGTTATAAGTAAAAATGCGTTTAAGAAAATTATGTTGCTATTTGTAAGTATATGAATAAACAACAAATGCCAATATTCACATAACTTCACAGTCTATATGAGCACACAAACATTTTTCATTCACAAAATGGCCTGAAAAATGTTGTGATGAGATCCTGATGTGCCAGGTTTGCTCAAAGTTCCCATCGTATCCAAAGGTATTCCTAGTTGACGATATGTTATTGACATTTTATGATCAATTCACTGATCTCATTAATGAGTACTCAGTTCTGTCATTGGTGGTTGATGGTAACACTTAGCAAATACGAAGGTGGGAGACCTAAAAGAAATAGGACTCGTTGTCTTGGCGGCGGATCCGATTAGTACGTGCCTCCAGC
Source organism: Lepisma saccharinum (assembly GCA_022664845.1). Taxonomy (NCBI): domain Eukaryota; kingdom Metazoa; phylum Arthropoda; class Insecta; order Zygentoma; family Lepismatidae; genus Lepisma; species Lepisma saccharinum. The sequence continues at coordinate 875 of JAGDQP010064224.1, forward strand.
ACTGGATGCCACTTAGAGGTATCCTTCTGCATCAGTCTGCTGACAGGCGTTGTCGAGTGAAATCGTGGTGACACTAGAACCATATATGTTTAGCACCTCTCCCATGTTCATCGATTTTTGTGTTAGGTGAAAAGTGGGAACAACGCGTGGCTGTTAAATTATGTTTGTTTTCCTTTTTGAGAAAATAGCAGGGCTCGCAATTTTAATGCTTCAAACATCTTAGAACAAATTTGCTATGGGAAAATTCAATTATACGAGTGATTTTCCCGCCTCAGCACTGGTAAATTGTAACTTGCCAACAAACCTCGCTAAGAGCGACCTTCCTGTACCCTACAGAAGAAAATATCCCGAGAATGCGTGAACGGATTTTGGAAGACCGTATCATAATCATTTACGAACTTGTTGATTTGTATGGTGTGTCCTGGAATTTCTTCTAGTAGATTCCAATTTCTTTAGGAATTGGACTTGGAAGGAGCTGCATAAAAAATCGTGCTCCACAAGCACACAAAGACTTGGGTGAGAAACAACTATTAACAGAAAACAACATTACCCAGCTTTCCACCCACCAAATACACCTGATCTTGTGCTGTGCCACTTCATTTTACTTCTCCGAATGAAAAAAGTATTCAAAAGAAAAAGTTTTGCGAACGTGGAAGAGGTGGCGACACAATGACAAAAGCATTAAAAGGTAAGGGATCATTTTAATGATACTTCATGACACTTCAAGGAATGACATTTCATTTGAAATATCCTAAAATAAATACATACTTTTTATTTTTTTTTAATCCGTTCTTTGGCTTCCCGTTTGTACGTACAATGTGAAGGTATCCTTCTGGGCAGCGCTAAGTGCATTATTTTTAGAATTCGAACAGTTTACATTTAATCACTCCCCTTACACATTAACTATAGAAAGATATAAGGAAAAATATTTTATCGATGTCAGTATTTTGATTAAAAGTTATACTACCCTATGATTAGCAAAGTGGGGCTATAGCCAGGGCCATCTCAGTGATAAGCTAATTGGCAGCGAACGTTTCTAAAAGTTATTTATTCAACAGTCTCGTTAATACAAAAATCGAAGTTATATCTGAGGGACGTTATGCAAAGTAATGTAACCAACAAATACATTTTCTTGGTGTTTTTTTGTGCTTTCTCACATACCAATTCATTTACAGAGCAAAGATATTCCAATACATGTATATCAAATAAAATGGAATAGAACAGAATATTTTATTGTCATTAGGCCATTACAGCAGTAGATAACGTCAAAAATTTCATAATATAACAATAATTAAGATTTTAAAAGCATATAACAGGGATAATATAAGTATGCATTATATATTAGTCATGGCGAACAATATATTTAAGACGGAACATCAGAACATATATCGAATGAATGTTACAATATAATATACCAGACGTATACTGATAACAAATATAATATGCAAAGTACAGAAGGAAAATGTATTATAACTAAATATTACTCGCAAAAAATTCATTGATAATATAAAATGGATGAACAACCAGCCAGTTATACAATTTATATTTAAAAACATTTAAAGGAACATTATGTAAATATAATGGGAGTTCGTTAAAGAGTTTCAGACGAATTCCTTCATAATCTATCTATTGCATTAAAGTACAATTGCTGTGTTTTATTTTTGTTGAGCAGAAACCATTTAGCTCTGAACCAGAAAGATGCTTTAGATATTGTACTTTCAAATATTGTGTTCAGGTTATTTACATCTAAGCTTGAATTAAGGAGAGTTGTATCACCTGCATACAACACTGTATGTGTTCCTACATGAAAAAGTAGGTCACTAATCGTAACAAGGAAAAGTAAAGGACCAAGAACAGATCCTTTTGGTACTCCAATCTTAATTTCAGAGATGATTGTATTCCATTATTCACACAAACTATTTGTGTACTACTGTCAAAATAGGACTTTAATAAGTTTAGACCAGTGTCCCCTGTATCATAGAAAGCCAGATTATCTATAATCGTTGCATGATCAACGTAGTCAAAGATCATAAAAATGGCTTGGGAAAAATCTTTGTCCTCAAATACTTAATAAATAAGTTTCACTAAATAATTAATGGCATCAATTGTTGATCTTTTTTTCTGAAACCAAACTGTGATTCATTTAGAATGTTTTGTTGTTCAAAATATGTAGATAGCTAATAATAAATAACAGGTTCATATGTTTTATTGACTATTGGCACTAGATAAACTAACCTATTACTAGCAGTACAATCACTTTCACCTTTTTATACACTTATATAGGAGAACGTGGTGCGGAACGGGGTAGTGGTATAGAACGGATTAAACCTAAAAACGCTTGTATTTGTTGCACCTTGTGGTAACTGTTAAAACTAGCTTCTTAGCACTTGTTACACCGGGGGGCGTCATTTATCATAGGGTTGAATCATTGAGTTAAATAGGTTCCTACAGGTGGCTGCCTTTTGTGTGGATATTGTAATTTTAAAGAAAATCTGCTTGGAGGTAAGTCGAAATGTATTAATGCTATTCGTTTGACAAGAAGTTGGAGTAAACAACAATATTTTAAGCTATATATTGGGTAAATAGTTATTATGAAATATGAGATATCACTGCGTTCTAGGTACCACAATAAAATCAGAACCCTTGGGGCAGGATGAGGTGGGGCGAAATGGGGTACTATACCCATTCTCCATGCCTTTGAAAAAATTGGCATCTGGCCCCCAAACCTTCGTGTTTTTAATTACGAAGACTTCTTGCCATCACTAGCGACTGACGAAACATCTCCACAACAACCATTGACTTCAGCAAGACCGGAAACATTCAAAAGTGTTGAAGAAATTTCACATGAAGATGGTTCGCCAAAGTCACAATGCTCATGGGTGCAAAATTATTTACCCAAAAACATCAGCCCTGCCCAGAAAGGTTGCAATTTCCGTATTTCCTCTTCTGAAGCAATTTTACTTATATAGTGCAGCAAGGGGATCAAAGAGTCACCCGTAAAAGGGGAAATACAACGATAATAACAAGTTCGCCTTACAGAAATGAGGTAGTAATCAGTATTAGAAGAAACAAGGACATGAAGATTGCCAAGGAACGGAAATAAACTATTAGGTCAATTCCGAACGCGAAGAAGCAAACCGAACATGAACAAAACTAGAAAGGGCGTGAAAGAAACGACCGCTATCTTCGAATAGTTCAAGTCAAGTGAAGATGATCAAGAAGATACTGCTTTCCTCAAGTGTGGTGATTTCTACTCTCTTTCAACGGAGGCTTGGATATCGTGTGTTTTGTGTACAAAATGGGCACGCAATTCATGTGCTGGCATAGATAGTGACGATGATGAATTATGTACATTATAATTTAACGGAGGGCTGGATATCGTGTATTTTGTGTAAAGAATGGTCAATCAATTCATGTGCTGGTATAGGTACTGACGATATACATAATAAAAGGAACGTTTTTCAAGGTACCCCGTTCTACCCCGCCCATACCATAGTGAGACATTTTTCACTCTTTCTTATTTTTGTTTATGAAAAATCGTACATTTATTCATTTTTGAGGACGTTTTTCAGTGTTTAATAGTTAATAAAGGATTGATAAACTATCTTAACATTTTGTTTCAGTTTAAACTTTAATATTTTGATTTGTATTAATATGTTCTTTAAGTTCAGCATTCTGCCCCGATATATGTAGTTTTGAAATATCTTTAATTGTTTATCAAAGTAAGGTCATGAGATTTTCTACCTGCATAAAACAATGTAATAATACGGCACAGTTGTTAAGGCAATTTCTCATGTTCACGAATCGTAATCTTTTGATGATTGTTATACAAGTTAACAAATTGATTTTCAATCCTTATAAATTATTGACTCTCGATCTTGATAGTAGTTTATCTTGACCCCACCTTAGAAATGGGATGGCAATTCTTGGAGAGCTATCCAAGCACGAGTGATACGCACGTTGTCCTAATTTCACGAATAGAACATAGAAAGAAACGCTAACCGGTGGTAATTTTTAGTTAATAGTTCTGTAGATAGAGCATACAAATGAAACAATTTCTTTAAATACTTTTATGGCATTTCTTCAAGAACGTAAGTCAATTTTACATCTTCAACTAAAGTTTAACCTTACAAAAACTGTTTGAATAAAAATTTTCCTTTGATTATATGTGTTTGTGATTTAAACTAGAAGGGCACTGATGGAAATACTACGCCGCTCGTTTTCATGTAATGTTGGCATAAATTCCAAGAATGAAGTGATGATTCATCTCTCCTGAAGACAAAGAACAGATGTCCCTGATAAAGGAAAAGAGAGAGATTTCCCATCCAATTCATTCCTGGTTAGTTGCAAAATGTTCACATCCAGACGAAGAAACCCAGAAAGTGCATTAGAGGTAGTTTCTCATGGTGATTATAACAATAAATTATGTTAGATTTGAGGCTCAAAAATACGTATTTTGGAGTAGATCATGACGAAACCTGGTTAAAGTGTTTAGAAGAGTATTTCATACCAGCGTCAACAGCTGATTGCACTTTGAATTTGAATTAATTAAAAAAAAAACTTTAGGTTGCTTTTGGCTCAGACAGAATGGATGATGATAATGTGAATTGGTGAAATGAAGAAAGTGGAAGATAACTCACACACACAGTTTTTGTCCACCTCAAAACCCACATGGCACGAGCTGGGATCGAATCGAGGACCCCAGAGGTAAGAGCTCTACCACTGAGCCACCGCTACTCATCACTGATTATATTCAAAACATCTACTGAGAGCATTGAATGCAAGAAACAGGCACGATGTAGTAGGTTAGGTAAAATATACTAATAGATAAAAGGAAAGAAAAGATTTAAAGAAGACAAAATGAAGAATTATGGACATCAAATGTTAGGAAAGGCTAGTCAAGTAGAATGTTACTTCAAAATAAAGGATTATTTTGGCCAAATTGTTTTTTGTAGATTCATTTGACAGATGTAGATGTTCTTTTGTTACTATGAAAAAAAAAACATAGGCCTAAAATATCTGATTTTGTGCGCGTCACCTGTGAGAAATATCAAATTAATAATATATGCAATGTTCCTTTTGTTTTCGCACTGTATTTGTAAGCTTGAAAATCAATTTTCATTTAAGTATGATTGTTTTTTGAAATCTATATTTTTTTTCATGAGGATATGTTCTTTTCCACTGCAGCATATCACCTGGTCTCTCAGGAAAGATAAGCAGATAAACTCTCTTAGAAAGAAATTCAATATCATCTTGTATGTATGAAATATAACAGGCGTAATTACATGTGAACAACAACTTCACAAACAGTATATCTAATGTGTTTATACAAGGGAAGATGTATATTGGAAAACAACTTTTCCTTAGATCACATCACCTTGAATTACTATAAATAAAGTTAGTAAAAATTGACCATAGAATGGAACTGTTCCATAACGAAAGTGTAACTAATAGTTGTTTCATCTCTATTTCAGATACACCTCCCAGAGATTGTCCAATCGAAAGTAACAGCTCACTTTGCCGTTGGAAGGGATGTTATCCAGGTTATGAAGACCCGTCTGCTACTTCCTTCTTGAAACTTCTACACAAGCAAAATAAAAACTTCGAGGAACACTCAATGAAGAATACTCATCATATTAATGTAGAATATGATTTCATTGTTGTAGGTGGTGGTTCTGCAGGTTCGATTGTTTCGAACAGACTTACTGAGAACCCCGAGTGGCAAGTTTTATTATTAGAAGCTGGAGGAGAACAACCACATATAGCTGACATTCCAGCTAAATTAGTGTCTTTATGGAATTCAGAGGTAAACTGGCAGTATAAAACGGTTCCTCAGAAACATGCTTGCTTGGCGTATACAAACAGACAGTGTTCATTGCCATGTGGGAAAGTGTTGGGAGGAGGTAGTGCCGTTAATGCTATGTTTTATATACGAGGTAACAAACGAGATTATGATATGTGGGAATCCTTAGGAAACCTTGGGTGGAGCTACAAAGACGTTCTTCCATATTTTCTGAAATCTGAAGATAATCAGAACAAAGAGTATGCCATTACACCTTACCATTCAACAGGCGGATACCAACCGATTCAACGTTTTCCACATACAGATACCAATGCTGTAGTTATTCTGAAAGCTGTTACAGAACTCGGTATACCCGTTCGAGACTATAATGGTGAATCTCAAATTGGAGTAATGCTTGCTCAGTCCACTAGCTTCAATGGTGAGCGATACAGCACAGCGAAGTCCTTTCTTAGGCCGATCAGAAATAGACCAAATTTACATATTTCGCTTAAGTCTTTTGTGGCTAAAATTCTCATTGACCAGAAGTATCAAAAAGCTTATGGAGTCGAATTCTATAGAGAGGGGAAATTTTACAGTGTATTAGCAAGAAAGGAAGTTATATTGTCTGCTGGTTCCATTCGATCCCCACAATTACTCATGCTTTCTGGAATCGGTCCGGAAAAACACTTAAAAGAGCACGGAATTTCAGTTATACATAATCTTAGAGTAGGCTATAACTTTCATGATCATGTTACGTCCATGGGCTTGTTCTTTTCTCTTAACAAGACTGCAACTTACCCTGTACATGAGGACCAAAGAGCATGTGACGAATACAATTATTTGTTGAATCGAAAGGGCCCACTGGCTTCCATAGGTCCAGCTCAAGTTATAGCGTTTTTGCAGGCTGAAGTCGCTGGTGTTCCCCAGGACTATCCCGATGTTAAACTTGCATTTGCTGGTACCATTGAGAACGAAGATCGTTTTCAGGAACCTCTAAGTTATTACGATGAAATAGTAGTTGCTCCCGTCTACTTACGTCCAAGAAGTCGAGGAACAATTCGGTTGAATTCTAATAACCCTTGGGATTATCCTTTGATTGACCCAAATTATCTTGAACATTCAAGTGACATTCAGAAACTTGTAGAAGGAATGAAAATAGGACTTAAGCTTGGAGAAACTCAAGCGTTTAAAGAGATCGGCGCCAAACTAATAGAAAGTCCTCTCTCAGAGTGTACTGAACAACTGTTTGGAACGTCTAATTATTTTAAGTGTGTTGCGCAATATTACACCACTTCGTTTAAACACCCTGTCGGTAGTTGCAAAATGGGCCCATCCAAAGATAGAAATGCTGTAGTTGATTCTCAGCTCAGAGTACATGGTATCCAAAATCTACGCGTTATTGATGCTTCGATTATGCCGTCTATTGTTAGTGGTCACACGAATGCTCCAACTATGATGATCGCAGAAAAGGGTTCTGATCTGGTGAAATTGCATTGGTCATCTAAATTGTACACCTAGATTTACTAACCTTATTTTTATTAAGGACACGATACGCCCACTAGGATTTGATACACCACCATCTAATTAATATCGACTTAAAGGCGATCATATTGGAATTGTCTCTTTGTAGCTTCATACAAAATATTTGCAACAGTTGTACACTATACTTTATTGAGGGTGTAGTAGAGATAATTCTAAAACATGTACAATTAATTATAACAAAAATATTAAATGATACTGCTCAGAAAATTTCCCCGAAAATCGACGAATTTGGATATGAATAAAATTGACATGTTCTAGTGTTAAGAACCGATATGTCTTATGTCTACTTATTTCCCATAACAATAACAGGGCAAATATGAGTAATTTGTAAAAGAAAAGGTTTTATTACATATTTCACGAATGCTAGTGATACAAAGTGTAAGTAATTAGGGAAATAAACGGTAACAAACTACAATGGTAGTGGACCTAGAAGGTAATATAATGCTGAAACTGTTATGAAGAAGATAAGTGAAGTGCAAAACTAACAGAAGAACAGCAAATTTGTAGGTGAACATGAAAATATTTCGAATATATATGTCAAATTACACATTTATGAAAAGACAATAAATCATGTTAGTAAGAATTTTGATAAACTTTATTTTATGTGAGCCAGTCTAGTTACTGTTGACTTCGACCCGTTATGATTAACGTCACGTACTAGTTAAAATATTTCCATGTCCCTGCCGAGACTCGAACTCGGGAACTTAGATAAATCATGCTTGTGTGTGAATACAAGTTTTACATGACATACTAATCTTTGGGAGTAAATGCATTTACATAGATATAAAAAATAATAAATTTTGCACTGAAATATTATAATATAGTATTGATTACAAACAATGAGCAAGGCCTTTTATCGAAATACACAAAAAATAGCTGCTGAACGAGTTATAAAATAACATTCTGAACTTCAGCTCCTACTCCTGCTAATGGCTGTACATTGGGGTAACGTTCGGGGCCGCAAGGTCCGCGATTCGGGCGGGCCCAGGTAAATGAGGGCCCGCGTTCGATTTACTAGATTTATAACATTTAATACAATTTTAATTTCTAATTTAAGGAGAAATATTGGATGCAAAATGCACAAACTAAAAACTTGATTGATCCTGAGTCCAGTTTTGTAATGTTAAAGGAATCTTCCATTTGTTAGCAAGGGATGTAGTTAACGACATTGCCCTTTCAACGTTACTGTGATTTTTAACAATTTAGGCTACTAAGGAAATACACTTTTTTTTGTTCTTCTGGAAGATGCCAAAGAAGAAGGTGGCGCTACGACCGAAAATTATAAAAATACTCAAATTCGATATTTTAAGCAATTTAGACATGATCACACCACTAAGTTATTACTAATAAGCGAAGTTATGCGGGGCAAAGGCCAAGTCAATTACCTGAGGCCCATTTAATTTGGTATTAAGTCTCAATTTAAATGTATCGTCACTAGCAGTATAACCAAGCATGAGTGAATAATTAATTATTATTTATCTTGTAAATTAAAATAATTAATAATAATAACAGAAAGAGGAGTATAAATAAGTAATTTAAATTTAATGCTGTTTCATTGCAGACAGAACATATTTTTCTGTGATCGGCTCTTCGCGATATAGATCTCTAGAATCTATGTATAAAGAACAATTTATTTTCATGTGTATATGTTTAAAAAAGAAGCGGGGCCTGTTAGTAACAGGCAAATAGGAAGTAACTATAATCTGTTAGTAACATTGATTTCTTATGTAGTAATCATAGACTGATGAATATGAATTTGTTAAAGGATATTTTATTATTTAAGGTACTAACACTGCTTGTGTTTGCTATACACTTTTATACAGGGAGTCCGGATAAAAGTTTTGCGGGCGGACCTTCACTCATTTCATTACGCTACTGTGACTGTACATTATAGAAGTTGAATTCGCGTTATAATGTGCAATTACATCAGATAACTGCGATTAACCAAAAATCATACCGCAATCGACGCGTTGGACGTGCCTGCTCTAGAAGATATACGATTAAATGTCACGTCTGCAACAGATTACCTCATGAAGCATGTACAGATGACATATCTAATTCAGGTGGACTCTACCAGTGTGGCGGTTGTAAGGTATAGACCTAGCTACTAACACAACTTCGTGTACTTTATTACCCGCCGATATATGGGATTCACCAACTCCACTTTCTCATACATAAATCTGTTTGTTTATTCAGCGAAAAGGCATTTTACTTTCGTTTGTGCATTAATATATAGTTTCAAAATTAAACTTGTTTGTCAACCTACGAGCGAACATCCTTTTTCTTTATTTTCCAATAGTTTTGAGATTCCCGAATTCTGTACGGCATTCGGCAACTTTCCCCTAAAGTGTGTTAATTGAATTCAAACTTATTTCAACAATTTTCATGATTTTATTTTAGTTATATTAATGGGTTGGGCATGTTAATCTCTTCACGTGTTAAAGTGATTACGCCCCTTACCACGTTTCTAGGAAAAAAAACTTGAACGAAATGTCAGTCAGTACGGCCATCACCAGGACAGGAACCTACGTACGTTCCCAATGTCGATATTAAGTCGTGGTTTTAACCACTACGATACGGAGACTGGTTACGTTACTACTCGGACGTTGACGAAGGGGTATTACAGTGGTTAATCGTTTAGCTGAAAATACGTGGAGTGAAGGAAATCATATAAAAGAGTATGGGTAGTATAATAAAGTAATAGATGAGAAAAGGAATATGTTTTATTTAAATGTATGAAGGTGTAACAGTTTCACCAACTAACTAACTAATGAAGCTAAGTAGTTAGTTAGTTGGTGAAAATGTTACAAGTTTTTAGTTTTTAAATAAAACATATTGCTTTGCTCAGCTATTACTTTATTTTATCCAAGTATATAAAAGGAAAGCTTAGATATGGAAAACATCATGGCTAGTATAACAACGACATGAATAAATATCATATCATTGTAAGTGTAGTGCACACAAAAGGAGTTTATTGTGTGACTTTCCGTACAGGAGATTCGTCGGAAAGACTGATGTAGTGTATAATATTACCAAAGGAACAAGACGAAACCAGTCAAATAGCCACAAATAATGCTTTTATTGTGAGCTTTTAGCCCATTTGGTTACAGAGTTGTTATGATTGTACAAACAAATTCAGTTACCTATATAACTTAAGTTAAGATGTTTAATACACATTTCGCCACGACAATAGTTACAGTTAGACATTTTATATCAGGCATACATTAACAATACATAACGTATATTGGAAATACGTTTCTACATTTCCTGTAATTTTCTGTCATTTAATATTTATTTAACATACATCGCTTACTTCCTAATAGTTCCATTATAGTAATCGGTAAATCGTATTAACCAATCTTTAAAACAATGTTACATACATTTCAGGTAGTTCAATGCTTGT
>JAGDQP010064225.1:0-11601 GCA_022664845.1 Lepisma saccharinum
AAAAGTATTGCAAAGAATTGCGCGCTTGCTTCTTGTTTTAAACATATAACTCGCTTTGTTTCGCTGGGGGGGGGGAACTTCGCCCCCTTTATCTTAACCAGAGTATCTGGGGGAATGCACGCCCATGGCGCCGATCTGCCTTTACTCGTTTGGGGCTGCACCTCCACAGGGTAGGTTTAACCTCATTTATTGTGACCTACTCGTGATGGCACACTCTTATACCAAATGTCGTTTCTCTAGTTTCAGCGGTTTGAAAAATGGGTTTTGGGGCACCCATTTTGGATCCAAGATGGTGATTTTTAAAACAAAAGTTGTAATATTTTCTTAAACTGCTCGTGACAATACACCTTTGTGCCACATTTCATATTTCTAGCGCAAACGGTGTGAAAGATGAATTTTTGGTCCGGTATTTTGGATCCAAGATTTCGTCTTTTGATATATTTTCTCATATGTTCGTAACCTACTAGCGATGATGTACTCTCATACTAAATTTGGAGTTTCTAGGGCAGAGGTATAGGCTATGTATTTTGTACTACAATATGTTTGGCGGTCATTTTGGATCCAAGATGGCGACTTTTTCATCATTTTGCAATATTTTACTAAACTACTCTTGGTCTTACACCTTCATATGAAATTTCGTATCTCCAGCTCAAACGGTGCGGTCCTCCATTTTGGATTCCAGATGGCGTCTTTGAAGACATTTTTAATATTTTCGTAACCTACTAGTGATTTTGTACGTCATACCAAATTTCGCTTCTATAGCTCCAGACGTTTAGGTTGTGTATTCAATACAACAATGGGTTTTGCGGATATTTTGAATGCAAGATGGCGACTTTTTCAAAATGTCGGAAGTTTTCCTTTACCTACTTTTGGTCATACACCTTCATACCAAACTTGTTGTTTCTAGTTTCAGTAGTTTAGCCTGAGAAATATGATCAGTGTCAGTGAGGCAGTCAGTGAGTGACAATGGGACTATATATTATGTGGATTCGCTTTGCTTCTTTGCTTCAATGCGGGCGCAGCCCCTAGTCCCTCGCGAGGGCTGCATCCCAGCTTGGGGGTTTTGGGGGTTGCGTCCCCTTTATCGTAGCTACTCTCTTTGGGCACCTTTCTCTCATGGTGCCAATCTTCTCCCAACAACCCGGAGAGGGGGAGCTTCGTCCCCATATTCAAGATTTGCCTCATTTATTCTAACCTACCCGTGATGGTACGTCTTCATACTGAATTTCGTTTTTCTACCCTCAGTGGTTTTAAAAATGGGTTTTGGGGTCGTCATTTCAGATTAAAAATGGCGACTTTTTCTTTTATTGTCGTGACCTACTCCTAGCTCAGACAACGTCGAAAATGATATTTGGGCGGTCATTTTGAATCAAAGATGGCTACTTTTTTAACATTTTGTATTTTTTTTCTTAATCTACTCTTGATGATACACCTTTATGCCAAGTTTCGTATTTCTAGCTGAAACGGTGTGGAAAATGTTTTTGGGCTCACCATTTTGGATCTAAGATGGTGTTTTTGGATACCTTTTGTAATAATTTTTAACTCTCTAGTGATGATGTACCTTCATACCAAATTTCACTTCAGTGGACCAAGCGGTTTGGGCTGTGTATTCTATACAACAATTAGTTTGGCGGCCATATTTTATCCAAGATGGCGACTTTTTGAAAATGTAACATTTTCCTAAACTACTCTTGGTACTACACCTCGGTGCCGAATTTGATATCTAGCTCAAACGGTGTGAAAGTTGATTTCTAGCTCCGCCATTTTGGGTTCAATATTGCGTCTTTGGAGACATTTGGTAATATTTTCGTAACCTACTAGTGATAATGTACCACCATACCAAATTTCGTTTCACTAGCTCCAGCGGTTTGGGTGTGTATTCTATAAAGCAATGAGTTTCGAGGCCATTTTCTAACCAAGGTGGCGATTTTTTTAAAAAAATGTAATATTTACCTAAACTACTCTCGATATTACACATTTGTGCCAAATTTGGTATCTCTAGCTCAAACGGTGTGGAAAATGGATTTAAGTTCCACCATTTTGGATTCAATATGGCACCTTTGGTGACATTTGGTAATATTTTCGTAACCTACTAGTGATAATGTATTACATTACTAAATTTTGTTTTAGTAGCTCCAGCTGTTTAGGCTGTGTATTGGACGAAATATCCTGTCCTGTGCTGTCCTCCAAATGTCCTGTGGACGAAAAGTCCTTTGGACCAAATGTCGATTGGACGAAATGTCCTGTGGACGAAAAATCTGTTGGACCAAAAGTCGATTGGACGAAATGTCTTGTGGACGAAAAATCTGTTGGACGAAAAGTCAATTGGACGAAATGTCCTGTGGACGAAAAGTCGATTGGACGAAATGTCTTGTGGACGAAAAATCCGTTGGACCAAAAGTCGATTGGACGAAATGTCCTGTGGACGAAAAGTCTGTTGGACCAAAAGTCGATTGGACGAAATGTCTTGTGGACGAAAAATCCGTTGGACAAAAAGTCGATTGGACGAAATGTCTTGTGGACGAAAAATCTGTTGGACGAAATGTCTTGCGGACGAAAAGTCAAGTGGACGAATTGTCTCTGGACGAAATGTCTGTGGACGAAATATTTTTTGACGAAATGTCGCGTGGACAAAATTTCGTTGGACGAAATGTGGTATCACCGCCAAAAACATATTTCTGAAGGTACAGACAAAACTTACGATGCCCCAAGTGGTATGGTCCTTTCTGACCTTTCAACATGATTTTAAAGGCGGCACAAAAGCATTTGTCCCATCGCTGCACGAGTCCACTCCCGACGGAAATGTTAAAATCAGCAGCTGCTTCACGGACCTTGATTCTTCAGTTAGATAACATCAGTGCATTTACTTTGCCAACCAATGTAGCATCATTGACGAGAGACGGACTACCGGGTCGATCTTCATCGAATATGCTTGTTCGTCCATCAGAAAACATTTTTCACCACCTTCGCACCATTTGCACTGACAATAAATATTCTTCATGAACAACAACCAGCATCTTGTGGGTGTCGATAGGAGGAAGACCATTTGCCCACTTATAGCGGATTACAGAACGAATCTCTAGTTTATTCCAAGTCTCGAATACACGTTGTTAAGCCTTGACTTGCCACTCGTTATTACCAGGGCATGTTTCTCACTGCATGACTCGCGTTAATCACGTACTGAATATTCGCGTTAGCCCGCACGAACATTGCATTATGTGATAAATGTAGCTGAAAGACGAAACACCATATTGCTACTTTCATTTCAATTATCGGTCTTTTACTTTTTCGAAAAAAATAAGGAAACTTTTACCCTGAATGACTGTCGTATCTATAGTATTTAGGCATCTAAGGCTCAATCTTACCTAAAGGAGAGGATAGGAGCGAGAGACATTGACTAGAGACTACGTTGAATGTATTATCCCGATATTTACCTGGTGTGACTAAGGAAAACGCTGGAAAAACCTCAACCAGGTCGGCCGCTGGGAATGAACCCAGTTAGCTACTCCCGAGAGCTTAGCTAATGCTCTACCACGAAGCTACGGACAATAGGCGGAAAACCTCTGTCAGAATGAGCGACCAATAGCATACAGAAAACATCTAGTTAAGAGTTCCTGTAATAATAAAATAAATATTTTCTTTTGATTCCTCATCTACAATAACAATGACTTTCTGTATTCCAGAAAGTTTTGTATTTCTGTCTATCATTACTTTCGAATGGATCTTACATGAATCTCTAACCCAATTTATTAATTTTGAGAACGCGAAACTGTTAAATCAGTTATTCTGTTTGTGTGTACGTGTCTGTCTGCATGAAAGTCTGTCATACTATTAACATTTGTATCCAAAGCCTGAACTGAACGGTAGTTGTTTCTTTTAGCTTTATCTTCGGGGAGTTAAAAAGACTGGTGATGCGATAATACAATCGTGTGAAAAGTTACAGGAAAGGATAGGCGCTCCAAAAATTTCTGGTGGAGCTGTGTAAACAAAGGCAGTTTAGGTAAAGACCTAGATTTCATTCAGTTTAGTACAGATGTTAAGTTATGACACGGTATTTCATGATAAGTTGACACATTATCTTCTACAGTGTGTAACAATTGCACGAAAAGCTCCGCAAGCAGCAGAAACATATTAAAAGCGTTATTTATGAAATTGAATGGATGATATTTTCTACTCCTTTAGATGCATTTCAAGTAATTTATGTAAAGTAATTAGGATTAATCAATGTGACACGTAAGTGGTAATGCGATTAGAGGCGAAATATTAAGCATATAAACCCCGAGAGAGGGACTTCCGTGCATATCAAGATGCAAAAGTGTTATATACTAATTTTTTTAACTTCGCCAGGTGCGAAGATTCGTTTCTGTATTTAATTTTTCCCACAACGGAAGTTTCATTTTACGTTTTGAGATATATTTCTGTTTGCACATGCTGCTATATTTTAACAATAACAATAGTAACATTGTCGAATGTTCTGTATCTTTTCTTCATTCGAAGGACAAAGTATAAATCTATGGGTGCGCGAACTCATGTTTCTGTTATAATGGCAATAAGTTCATTCAATTTGAACTTATGTTGAATTATTTTGAACGTAAGATCTTGAGTGTAAGAGATTACTTCACGGTTATGTTCAAAACAAGACGTTTTTATTTATTGAAAACGAGAAATTAGAAACTAATTCATGGAATCTCTTTGTACCTAGTTTACAACTTCTGACATTTTTTCAGAATCGAGCAATTTAAAGTTGACTTGTTCGACTTGTACGTAACAGATAATATTTTACACTAATGTTCACCATGTAGTCATGATTAGCAAAGCTCTAACATGTTGTAACCTATTATTTGATCCAGATAATGATGATGATTTTACGTTTAAAATACGTTAGAGGCTTTATTGTGATCAATTCGATACGTTTATAATCAGTAAATTAGCCTTGATCCACGACTTTTAATACAGTCGTAATATTTTCATGTACATTCAACACAGTCTTTTATTTAGAAGTTAGATCAGTTGTGTATGCGTTTGTTTACGCTTTCTTTGCAAATTTAAAGATCATATTTTCAATGGATGTTCGTGTCTCAACGAAAGCAAGCACATAATTATGTCATCGCATTTACCTGTTGTCAATTCTGTTAGAGTTTACCTGCGATTTCTTAGTAATCCTTTCACTTATACCGTTTTGCGATGCGGTTCTATCGTTATATATGTATTGACCGTTTCATACCAATAATTACACACTGCATTTATGCTAGTGAGCTATGGTCTTAACGAAAGTAGGGGAAGCTTGTTTTAATCTACTTGAACAATAACGTGCGCAATAATTTGTGAACTTCTTTCTTAAGAACAGAAAGTTATGGTTCAATTTCGCATTGTTTGATATTTTTTCTTGTATAATCTAAGATTTAGATTGCGTTTCTACTGAAGAAAGTAACTTGTGGATAAAATGTGTCTTATCATCACAACATACACGAGATCCTTAGCTGCTTATCTTTATAGGTACCATAAAAGTGCAAAAGCAACGATACACAAAAAGCAATGTATAAATAGTTATGTAAAATATGAAGCAACAAAGTGCATATCATCCTTAATAAATGTTTCTTTATTTTGTAAAAAAATGAACCAAAAGCTATTTACACGCTAGAAGATTCACTCTGAAAAAAAAAAATCGTATATTCGTGGTAATAACCGGTGAAATAGTGGTTAAGCATTAGAAAATCATATATATATATATATATATATATAATGAATTCCTTTACAGTGTAAATATACTACCAAAGGCAAAATATTGCGTGAAGTTTTAGCAAAAAATGTTAGCCTCTCAAAATAATGGAGCAGGTGTTTCTACACTTTCTTATATTTCAGTTCGTTCTGAAGAAAAAGTGGTGGTGGTAGCCTTTATGCACAGCTAGTAAATATCTTTCAGTTTCTCTTTTCAACTACTGTACAGAAGCTGGAAGAAAGAAAATGTATACATCTTCAAAGCTTGAACTAAGCATGGTAGATAGTTTTCTGCAGATAAAATTAATTACGCTGAATAGGAACAACCACTAGTTCATGTAAAATAATGTATGATATTCGATAAGTTAAAAATTCCATAAGTTCGCGTTTTTTTTAAATTTTCAGTACACACTAGGAGCATAATTGACAACAGACATGATCTAGGAAAATCAAGTTTCCCAATTAAAGAGAAGCTACGTTTATCTTATTTTAACAATACAACATTCTACAGTACGAAACATAATGTTCTATTATGGAATAAGCACGACATCTTTGTACATTGTTTTTGACATTCATTTATTTATGGCCTTCAGACATTTAAGACTCAGGACAGAAAAGGGTAGGGTTTGGCCAGGTCTTAAACTGAATGCAAATACAAGGTCCCCGAATGTTAAGGCAATGCCCTTCAGCTGGACTACTGGGATCACTTTGTGTACAGTGTGTTAACTATCAAACCGCATTAGAAATCGAGTGAAAACTTTAAAATAATTTTGTTATCCGAAATCTTTTGTTATAATAGTTGTGTTGATATTTAATTAATAACTTGATACAGTCTAAGAGTCTGTAAGTCTCTAAGCTAAAACTTTACTTAAAGCCAATTGCTTGTCTCGTTCAATAGGTTTCCACATGAATTGATCCTCAGATTTCATGTATAGTAAATAACAACCTTAACTCTTGTGTAAATAAATGTCTTTCTTTTTGTTGTAATGCCAATAAGTAAAAGGCGTTTGAGGATACCTTGTTTACGAAGTCAATTATTTAATAAAACAATTGAAATATGTTACTAACTTCAGCGTAAAATTGAAAATTCAAATTAACTAGCTGATAGAATAATCAATGGAACTCAGCAACTAATGTAAGCAATAGCCAGAGCTCCAAATATTTACATACGGTCTTTCCAGCACATGGATTTTCACTAAGAATTGATTTAACGAAAGTGATTTCCGGTAGTCAGTGATGTAAATTTTTAAAGAGATTTAGGGAATGTTTTTACACCGTTTATAATATCTGTACTAAATTTTGAAAGAATACTTATACTCTCTATCATCATTAGAAAACGACTGTCAGGTTAAAAGTTCTGCAAGGAACCCAAGTTGTAGGTGTTGCCAGACCAACAGAGATTCACTCACCCACGGAATTAGTAGAGCTTAATTATAATTAACGTGGAGAGAAGTTTCATACGTTTATTCTCAAACATGTAAAGATCCCTTAAGAAAGTATTTCAACGAAATTCACACCGGATGTCAGTGTTACTAACTTTCAATAAAATATAATTATTTTAAATGCGTCTACACCGTCAATCATATATACACCACATTTTGAACAAATATTTTTCCACAAATTAAGAAAAGAACTGTGGTAGTTAAACAATCTGTGAAGTACAAAATTTGTTGATTTTGTCAGCCCATCAATGATTGAATCGTTCACGGGCTCATCAGAAAACCTGAAGCAGCGAAATTTTCCATACGTTTTTTATGATACAGAATTACCTTAATGACATGCTTAATGAAATTAACCCCAGTAGTAAGTTTTGCCATTTTTAGTTTGAGCTGAGAAATTAAACAAAGAGTTACGCCTTTATGAAACCTAGTATTTTATAAGCTCTCCTTAATAATGATTCAATATTCTTTCTAAATAACAGCTTGGATTAAAAATATGAGGGTGCATTTGGTTGAAGACGAAGATTCACAAGTATTTGCAAATTTATTATTAAAACCCGAGAATACTATGGTTAACCAACGGGAAGAAAACGTTGGATTATGAAATAATTTGTTCGACGTAGTAAACAATATAAAGGCCTTAAGAGAACGAACATTACAGAAATAGCGAATAACTGGTCATATTAGAACCAAAATGTAAAAACGCAAATCAGGTAAATATTGTTTTCCTAACAAAGTTCCTGGATATTAGGTGGTGTGAAAATCAGTGGATGCAATTGTATATACGGGAGACCCAGTGCACTAGTCTCTGAAATTTTAAATATACTGGTTGCTAAAGTTTTGTGTAGGTATGTCAAGGGGTCACAGCAAGTTATCATTAAGAAAGCAGAGAAGTGAGTGCCCATAGCATTTGCAATATATTCTTACTGAGACACGTGTTGTAACGTATTGTAAAAGTTGTATGCCAAGGGAGTTACGTAACATTGTGCAGTCGATGGTACACAGGAGCGAGAGAGACGGCAGTGTGTGGAACCTTAGAGGGCAGGTTTCTCGTAGCTGTGCATCGTTAGAAGCGACGTACGTTAGCGCAGCCATGTCACGGCACAAGCTTTCAGTAGCAGATTGTATACAAATCGTCACGTTCAATCAGCCAAGTCAGACACAACGTAGCCCAGATTGTATGCTGCAGTCAAAGTGATGTCACGTATATGGCACATATTTCTGGATACTAGAACCACATAGGATAACCTTACAGGACGAACCGATAGATCCTAAAGATCAATTCATTCGTCATCAAGTACAATGGCGTCTAAATTTCACTTCAGCAAACATTTTCAGAGAGCCTTAGGGGGCCACAGGTGTAAGTATATCACAAAAAAAAGCTCAATTGTCTCCGCGCTTCATGCACACAGGCGCTGTGAAGTGGCAAAACTTAGTGAATACAATGTAGCGGCACATTCACAATGAGCATGGATGCATAAAAAACAGAAACGGGAACGATGGGCCCAATTACTGTTTACGGGTAAGTTACGCATTGCTTTGGAAGCCTTGACAAAACCATTCATTTGTTATGACCACGTGACAAAGGTTTTCATTCAAACTTTGACGTCAAACGTCATCAGCATTTTGGATGATCCTCACTGATCTATTAGAAGAAAAATATGTGGGGAGCCGTCCACATCTACGGAACTATGACTTCAGAGACCTACTTGCATTCCATCCTCAGTGGATTTGCAAGGAAGTATGAACCAGACATCATGCTAGTTGACGATTATGCCCAACCACACCATGATAGAATTTTTACTGAATACATGGAGGCCTCTGTTTTCCATTGTGATTTATACTGTTTAGAGGATGCCTGATCATTGCTGAAACGAGCAATTGCAAAACCTCTACGGTATGTTGCACTTCAATTGCACTTCAGTGGAAAAATGGAATAGCCTGGCACAGGATGGTCTCGATAATCTAATTGATTTTTATGTTAAAGTTTCCAGGTGTGTATTCGTTTGAGTTGGCATTGAACGCATTACTGATGTCTACAAATGGTCAGTGCTGTCTAGAGAAACAAATGAAGTTTGTTGAGATTCGTGCTCCAAAAGGCACAAGTATTTGTAAATGTGTGTTTCGTTGCACCAAATCTTTACTAGTAGGTAACATTTTGTTTTGTATTGTTTATGTATATTTATAAATATGCATTTGGCACCATGCGCAATCTGCTGTTCATTACTTTGTAATATCACAAAAGTTACGTAATATGGAAAACTGTTTGACCAGTGGATTCTAAATGCACCAAGGTTGTCGCCACATACAATAAAACTAAAACTAGTCGTAGAAATAATGCTAAGTAATTTGAAAATTGCTAAACTTTGGAATGAAACGATGCTGAAACTAATATAACTTCACAATAATACCATCGGAGCAATACATTTTGGATATGCTGATGATAAATCTGCTCTCATACCTCATATTACATTATGTCATCAAAAGCACATTTATGTTTAAATATGTATAAAATTCTAAAAATAAGTTATTTTTGCTATTATCATATGCTAAAAGAAGTTGGGGTATATTGATTAGAAGATTGTTTATCGAATGTCCAGATATACGTTCCATGTTCAAGAGATGGAGATATGATCTCGGTCAAGATATACGAAAAACACCTAAATACAGTACGGATAACTTGTGGTATCTTGTCATTTTTTCCGGTTTATATAATTTTATGAAGAAAGTAAAACAACTGCCGGTAAAATAACAAAAAATCCGTTATATTCAAGTTCCGGTTTTAAGACACATTAAATCTCTAGAAAGACGAGGAGGGAGAGCCAGAATCACACATTTTCCATCCTAGCTCCCCAAGATGGCGGAAAATAAATAAGTAATTCAGTCGAAAATGTTCTCAAAACTACTAATAGTATCTGGTACATAGTGACAAGCCTCCAGGAAATTTCAAATATATTCGCCTACCTCCGAAGATGTTAAAATACTTTCCAGGAAAGGTTTTTCTCTTACAGTAACATTCACTGTGTATGACAGTTTTAAAAAAGACGATCAGTCAATTACCACACATTTTGTAACCTATCCTGCAAAAACAATATTTTCTTTCGGAGTAGCATGTGCCAAATATAAGAAATTTGGGCATATTGGGGAAGTCATCTCATCGAGATTTTTAATGTCTCCAGATTTTAAGGTGCAATTTTAAAAACAATATTCTGTTGTATAAAATTCCCCTAATCTTCGAAACAGTTCAGAAAGTAAGATAATGAAAGAAAACGCACTAGTGGGTTTTAAAAGTTGGCCCAACCCGAAAAAAAACCCGCTATTATTTGTTTTTTAGGGCTGGGCCCTCTATGCTGTGTAATTTCAAGAGCATCAAATGCCATTTAGAGCAACTCGTGTGTGGGGCACAAGTTATGCCGCCATTATGAGCAACCGATACTTGCAATTGGTGACAATGTCTGTGACTATCTCTCCGAAATTACACACTTCAGTTGACTGCAGGAGCCAATTCGAGAAACTTGAGACATACACACGAGTTCCAAGTTACATCATGAACAGCCGTTGTGTGAAATTTACCAACTGCAAATGCCATTTAGAGCACCTCAAGTGGAAATGTCAATATATTCATTGAGGAAGTATGGTCTCGAGTAACGAAGACTCCGACAGAAGTTGGTAACCAGTAGTGAATTTTTCACTTGTACACACAAATCAAGATAAGGTTTACTAGAGAAGCAATCAGCTCTGGGAATTTCCTCAGGGAGAGTCCAAGACAGACCTCACACATGAGTCAAGATGAAAGTTCTCACATAATCTTTACGCCTGCTTTAACGAGTGTTTCTATTGGGAAGCGAACCCGTGACCACTCTCGGAAAATACAAAAGATTCAGCCACT
Source organism: Lepisma saccharinum (assembly GCA_022664845.1). NCBI lineage: Eukaryota > Metazoa > Arthropoda > Insecta > Zygentoma > Lepismatidae > Lepisma > Lepisma saccharinum. Next base: position 11,047 of record JAGDQP010064225.1, read on the forward strand.
TACCCTACGCACTCCTAGGAATGGTAATGCTTATTTAGCTATGAAAATTAACATATTGTTGATATGCAGTAACTTGGTCATCATTGTGAGCTTTCGATGCTCAGTATACGCGATCTTCAGTGACAAAATCTCTCCGAAATTACACACTTTAATTGACTGTAAGTGTTAATTCGAGCAACTTGAGACACACAAACGAGTTCCTATTTACATCATGAACAACCGTTGTGTGAAATTTACCAACTGCAAATGCCATTTAGAGCACCTAAAGTGAAGATGTCAATATATCCATTGAGGAAGTGTAGTCTCGAGTAACGAAGACTCCAACAGAAGTTGGTAACCAATAGTGAGATTTTCACTTGTACACACAAATTAAGATAAGGTTTACATTTAAAGAATGTTTCGGCTTGACTGAGTTATAATGAAAATTAACTGTAGTGCCTGATCACAAGCCATTTTGAGAGCATACATCGAAACTTAAAGTTTACAGACAACGTTGTTCATAAGATCTAATAGTGCTTGATCACGTGTGAAATATATTCTTTTCCCGAGCAACAT
>JAGDQP010064226.1:0-11600 GCA_022664845.1 Lepisma saccharinum
CTGTTAAGGAGGCAGGAACTTAGAGCTAGACGATCTCGAAACAATTGGAAACTTGAATCTAAAATACTTTTAGCGGGTGATTTAAATTAAAAACATAGAGAGTAGAATATCAAATTTAATAAGGCCGCAGACTACGTAGTTCATGACTAGCTGGCTAATTCAGTTTTAAATATCAGCAAATAAATAAATAGTAAATAAATAAATAAATATTTAGAGCAATAAATAATTACTTGCTAACCATCAATATTGGTCAAGAACATCATGTAGTAACATCAAAGGCAATTTCAAGGCATACGAGATATCTGCAATATAAAGAGTCCCTCGAACGGACGGTGTCCAACCTGAATTATTAAACCATTGCACTATAAACTACTGTTATTTCTCATGTACCTGTTGAATATAATAATTTTGCCATACTATTTTCCATGAGCATCGACGGAGACACACCTCTTTACTATACCCAACAAGAATAAAACACTTTACGTCATGAAATGTATCGACCTATAAGTCTTCTCTCCCATTTTGAGAAACTGTTTGAGACAGTCCTCTTAACCAGATTAAAGCAGCATGTTAGGGATCAACCTTTCATACAACAACACCATTTCCAATTTCTTTCTAAACACAGTACAAGTACACAATTAGTGAAAGTTGCAGAACATATTACAACTGCTCTCAATCGTCGGCAATATGTGTTAGTTTTCTTAGAAATTTCACATGAGTTTGATAAATTATGGCTGGCTGGCTTGCTTTACAAACTCCTAGAATCAAGTTTTCTTGAAGTTAATAAAGAAGTGTTCCAATATTATCTACTCGGTCGACGATTTAATGTTTATTTAGGAGGATGGCGAATTTCTCAGCAAACATCAAAGCAGGAGTGTCATAAAGTACGCAGCAATTGCCATTAGTGTGTGCAGACCATACCTCAGATGGCCAAACGCAAAATAAGTGCAGGTTTCATCACTACCATCCACAAGAACACACCGTGTTTTCGATACTTTTAAATTCAAATTGGAGGCTAGAAAAAACCGCTGGAGTCTAGTAATTAGGCAGTAATACGGTTGCCGGCAAAAGAATAATTGTATCTTCTTATTTTTTAACTACAGTTTACCGCTGCAATATGCATAGGAGTTATCTACAGAAGTAGATGACAAGAACATAAATAATTAAAGTATAAAATGGATTAATCCAATTCCGATCGCAAGCAACCTACTTGGAGGTTTTTCCCCTCATGTTGCGAACGTCAAATAAAGAGCTCTTAGAAAACTTTCTGCATTGCACACAATTTTTCGCTGCTGCGCAATCAGTTACAAAATCAGAGTTCGTATACTCCGAACGATAAAAATCTCTACATTAGAATATGGATGTCCATCCTGACAACATGCAGCTCAAACCTATTTAATCAAACTGGAAAGGATTCGAAAGAAGCAGGACGAACTTTATCCGATCATGATAGATACTCACTCTTCTATCTCCTCGTCTTCTCCCACCTACGTGTGGTATGTGTTTTTCATGAGTCTTCTCTACAAAGCCCTGTCGTAAACTTATTTCAATGAGGAATCCTTCTGCCCTAGATAATCCTGAACCATATACTTCCATTTCTTCCTTAGCCTCACCCTACCTCTCGCTCCTCATTGCCATCTCTCTTCTGACTACATAGTCATTTGTTCCCCTCTATATATGCCCATACGATTGCTCTCTTCTTTCTTTTTTCTTCTTAGATATCTCGACAACTTTGACTGTACCTCTTACACTCTCTCTTCTTATTATCCCATACATCCAGCGTAGCATTCTCATTGCAGTGACATCTAAGCTCTTTCGTTGTGTTTTCTTCATTTACCATGTTTCTCTCCTCCGTATATCATTGCTGTTTTATATATCTTCCCTTTATTCTTCACCGTGATTATGCGGTAACAGAAAACGCCAATTAATTTCTTCCAATTTATCCCTCACTCTTGCTGTTATTTCCGAGTCTAAAACACCATTCTCAGTAACAGTTCAGTAAATATGTAAAACGTTTCACTTTATTTAATCGTTCTTCTTGCAATATCACTTTTCCATTTCTCTCTCCGTTTAACACCAGATATTCAGTTTTCTTTCTACTAATCTTCAAAACTCTATCATCCAGGGACTTACTCCAACCTTCGCAACTTTCCTTTCAAGTTCTGTACTATTATTATTGCATAGTATAATATTATCGGCAATCTTCAAACACCAGGAAGCTTCATCTCTCACGTCCTGAGTTATAACTTCTGAGATTACGTTGAAGAGGTACTGGCGTAAAGCTGAACCCTATTGTACTCCAGCTATAACAGGGATTTGCAGTGTAAATCCCAAACTACATTTTTACCTGAGTTCTAGCTCTTGTATACATATATTGCATTATGTTTAATATTTCTCTGGCTCTCCTTTTTCCCTCAAGCACCTCCATACGTCCGAACATTGTACTCTGTCGTAGCCCCCCTCTGAATCAATAAATACAATATGCAATCCCTTTTACTTTTCCTGATGTTTTCCATAGTTTGTCTTAATATGAAAGTAGCGTCCGGTGTATTTCTTCCTGGAATATATCCAAATTGCCCTTCTCCTATTGATGTTTCTTCTCGTAATCTTCTGTCTATAATTTTCTTCCCAATTTTCATAGTATGTGGCATTAGTTTGATTCCTCTATAGTTTCAACAATTCTGTATATCTCCCTTCTCCTTAAAAATTGCTCCACTAACACTATCCCTCCATTGAGTATTCATATTTCCTTGTCCATATATTTTTACATCATATCCCATACAACATTTATACCTACTGACTTCGAACTTTTCCACGTTTCTACTCCTATTCAATCAGGATATATAGCTTTTCTGATCGTCATTTTCTGTAATTATTTATCTACCTCTTCCCGGTTCTTCTTACGGTTGGTTCAGGGTTTGGAGTTCCGTCGCTAAGACTTTCCTATAATTTTCCCCATTTAGGAATGTTTGGAAATATTCGGCCCATCTCTCTTTAATTCTGTCTTCATAGTAAGCACTAAGCCTTGCCTATTCTTAATTTGCCTAAAATGGGTAATATCCTTTCCTGCCATGTCTCTTGTAATATGTAAAGCTTCTTCACATTCCCTGCTGTTTCACATTTGTCATACAGTTCATCCTAGGTTTGCGCTTTTGCTCTAGCCACTGCTCTCTTCCCTTCCTCATTAGCCGCTTTAAAGCTATATTTATCCTCTTCTGCCACTGTAGCATCCCGTCTAGTTTTAGCTTTGTTATTCCCCTTAATAACTTGTTGCACTTCCATGTTCCACCACTACATTACTTTTCCTGCAGAAGAGCTCTTTCCAGAATTTCTACCCAAAGTCCTCTCTCCGGCCATTAACACGATCCTATTGTTCACATTCCAACATTTTTGAACATCCTTTTCCTGCAGATTTATTCTTTTGATAACCACTTTTCTGAATAATTTTCTTATCTTATCCTCGTCCAACCATCTAACTTTTCTCTCCATTACGCTGCCTCCTATTATTCCTACCTTTAAACTCCCAGTTCACAATCAACACTCTGTGTCATCGTAACCAGAATATCCAGGGAACTCCACCCCATGGTACAGATCTACTACTGCCATACCCTAGGAGACTGCACCCCCATAATGAAGGTCGTCCCCATTTATTGTAAAATACTCTTGGTCATAAAACTTCATACCAACTTTCGTTTCTCAAGCTTCAGTGGTGTTGAAAATTGGTTTTGGGCGGCTATTTTGGATTAAAGATGACTACGTTTTTTTTACGTTTTCTTATATCGTCGCGAGCTACTTGTGATAGTACACCCTCATACAAAATGTCATTTCTCTAGCTCGACCGGTGTGGAAAATGGTTCTTAGCGTCCATTTTGAATCCAAGATGGAGACTTTAAAATGTTGTAATATTATCCTAACTGCTTTTGATAATACACCTTTATGCGAAATATCGTATTTCTAGCTCAAACGGCGTGTTAAATGGATTTTAGGGCCCGCCATTTTAGATCCATGATGGCGTGTTTGGGGATAATTTGTATTTTTTTTTCGTAACCTCTTAGTGATGATGTACCGTCGTACCAAGTTTCGTTTATCTAACTCCAGCCGTTCAAGTTATGAACTCTATACAACAATAGGTTTGGCGGCCAGTTTGAATCCAAGATGGAGATTTTTTCAACATTTGGTAATATGTTCTTAACCAATTTGTTAAGATGGACCTTCATACAGTATTCATTGTTTCTCGCTCCAGCGGTTTAGGATATGAATTTTACATAGAAATATAATTTAAAAAGAAAATGCTATTTTTAGAGTCAAACTGATAACGTTCGCACGGTTTCAGACCATGACGAATCGAACGGTGTATGATTCATCTATGTCGTTCTTCTAGTTAATGAAATCTAAGTGGGCACAAATGGAAAATAGTAAGCGATTTAAAAGAACTTGCCAGTTTTAGAGTGAAACATGATAAGTTTCCACACCCTTTCAGATCATGACGGATCCAATGGTGGATCGCCCAAATATGTCGGATTTGTAGTTGCTGAGATCCATAGAAAACGGACTCTAAATTATCAGTTTGACTCTAAAACTGGCAGTTTCTTTTAAATCGCTTAGTATTCTCCATTTACGACAGTCCTACATCTCAGTAACTAAAAATCCGACAGAGATGAGGCATACACTGTTGTATTCGTAATGATTTCAAGCCATGGAATAAAACATCACATAAATTCTAGAACTAGCAGGACTTTTCAATCGCTAAGTATTCTCTGTTTCTATATTGCCTGTCCACCCTTAGATCTCAGTAATTACAAACCACGCAGAAATAAACAACAAGGCTTTGGATTCATCATAGTCTGAAATGGTGGGGAAAATGATTTGGTTGCCTCTAAAACAGGCAGGTCCTTTTGAGTCGCTTAGTTTTTTCCACTGGTAACCATACTGGATATCAGTAACTACACACCCCACAGAGATTGGCCATACGCTGTTAGATTTTTAATGTTTTCAAGCCACGGAATATTTTATTACATAAATTTTAAAACTGGTAGGACACTTTTAATCCTTTAAGCAGTATTTTCCGTCGCTATATTCCTTTGTCACTTCATGGATTTCAGTAACTAAACGTTTTACAGAGATTAGCGATAAACCGATCGGTACATTCTGGGGAAAATTATCAGTTTAATCTAAAACTGGCAGGTTCATTTTTCTTGCTTAGTATTCTCCATATATGACTCTCCTAGACCTCAGTAACTACAAGTCTGACAGAGGTCAGCCACACACCGTTGGATTCGCAATGGATTTAAACCATGGAATAACTTATCACATAAAGTTTAATACGAGACGGTCATTTTCAATCGCTTAGTATACTCCATCTCCATTTTTCTTTGTCAAACTTAGATCTCAGTAACTACAAGTCAAAGATAAATAAACTCTACACTGCAGGATTTCTGACGGTCTGAAATGTAGGGGAAATTTCAGTATCTAATCACCTTGTATCTAAAACTTACAGGTCTGTTTGAGTCAGTTAGTATTCTCCAATGGTTGCACTCGTAGATCTAAGTAACTACAAGTCCGAAGGTATCAGCCATACACCGTTCCATTCGTAATGGCTTCAAACCATTGGAATAATCTATCACGTAAAGCCTAAAACTGCCAGTTCCTTTTCAATCACTTAGTATTTTTAATCTCTATATTAATTTTTCACCTTCTAGATCTCAGTAACTGCCAGACATTGAGAGAAAATCAATGCACGCTTAAATTGGTAATGTATTAAAATGGTTGGACATGTATCAGTGATACTAAAGCTAGCAGTTGCTTCTCAATCGCTTAGTATTCTCTATTTTTGATCCTTTTAGATCTCCGTCACCACAAATCCCACAAAGATGATCCATACACAATTTAATTTGTAATGGTTTAAGCAATAAAATTGCATATTGCATAAACTCTTAAGCTGGAAAGTACCTTTCAAATCGGTTAGTATTCTCCATCTGTAGGTTTCGTTGTGCCCCTAGATCTCAGTAACTACAAGTTACACAGAGATAGACCGTACTCCGTCACTTAAAACTTTAGTTTTAAATGGGCCAGCCTATTAATTTTGGACTGCGGTGCATCACGATTCGCCTTTAGCTGTTAAAATCCACAACCATGCCTCTGCCGGGACTCGAACCCGGATCTTCGAGCCGATGGCTTACCGCCGCAGACCGCTCGTCCACCCAGCCGACCGTACTCCGTTACTTTGGTAGTGGATTGAAACGGTGAGGAAATCAATCAATGATTATAAAACTATCAGGTCCTTTTCATTCGATTAGTATTCTCCATTGTGCCCGTCCTAGATCTCCGAAACTACAAATGCAATAGATATAATCTACACTCCTTTGGATTCATCATTAAAGCAACGCTGAGAAAACTATGAATGTTACTTTAAAACTAGCAGGTCCTTTTGAATAGCTTAGCAATCCCCATTAGTGCTTTACCTAGATCTCAGTAACTACTTGTTTGATGGAGATGAACTACACACCGTTTCACTTGTAATGGTCTCAATCAATAGAATAACATATCACATAAACTCTAAAACTGGCAGCTTCTTTTCAGTCGCTTAGTATCTACATCTGTATGATTCCTTGTCCCTTCTAGATCTCAGTAACTACAAATTACACAGGTTGAACGATACACCGTTGGATTCGCCATGGTCCGAAATGGTGACGTAAACTATGTCTGTGACACTAAGGCTGGCAGATCCTTTTGAATCGGTTAGTATTCTCCAATTTTGCATCTTCTAAGTCTCAGTGAAACAAGAAAAATACATAGATAAGCCATGCATTTTTGGGTTAGTCATGGACACCAGTGATAATATAAATGAATTTTAGTCGAACACTAGCAGGCCCGGGTTTTCGCTTAGTAATTGTAATTTGCCCCTATGAGTGAGCGAATGTCCTACTAAGCGACTGTGCAACTGGTCCTCGATGTTTCGAGAATTTCTTAATTAAAATAACTTCCAATTTCTCGTTTTCTTTTCTTTTTCTGATATCCCGTGCCACCCATGTACAGTGACATTGAGAAGGAAGCAAGGGATAATTTATCATAATGTTTAATAGTAAATTATTAATTTCGACAAGAGTGAAGATTCGATCATCAAAACTTTCGAGATTTGAAAACTACTAATTCAGAAGCGTTAATTTCCCGTAATGTCATAATTCCGGAATATGTGAGATGCTGAATTCCAGAATCAACATGAAACTGAAAAAAGTGCAGAATATTATCTACCAATGTAGATCTATGTCAATGCAAATTTACAATATACAATATGTATTTTTCTAGTATTATTGTTAGGCATTTTTCATCAAATGATGTTAGAAAATGAGCTAACAACATTGAACCACTCCACCAGTCAAGAATGTTTCAAGGGTTCTGAGCTAGAGTAGCTAAGCCCTTTCAAGCTAATCTGATCCATGTCTCTTTATCATAGATTCATGAGATATAATTTGCCATTGAATGGCAATACTGAAAACAGCGTTCCAGGGGACCGGAATATCCGATGCATGTTCATACTGTGTCAAAGAAAGCTTTTGCTAAGTTGAGGGCTGCTATGCCTAATATAATGGAAATCATTAAAAATAACCCAATAGAAAATAGGCTGGCAACACTGCTAAGAGGTTTTGCTTAGCGACGTAGGCTCTATCGGTGTTTTTGTATTGTGTCGAAGTTTTGCGCAGCTAGGCCTAACTGATTGGAAGCAATTTCAACATATTTTTTGGAAAGTATTTGAAAATATTCTGGCAATACTGAACCACTGCATTAATCAGGTCGGCTGTAAGGGCCGTAAGCTAATTTACCCAAGAACTTTCGAACGACACATCAAGCATCTCTCTACATCTTCCAGTTTCTGAGATTTAATTTCTGGACAAGGACGAACAGGCAGGTAGACGGACAGATTGAGCGGGATTATAAAATCCCATCAGCTTAAAGCTTCGCTATAAACGGACTGAAAAGAACATATGTTTTATCAATGAATATTACTTGTGTGACAACTTTCATTATATAACTAACGAGAACGGAAGTAATTACAATTTAGAGTTTGCGAGATAGCATTTACTTTTAAAATTTATATCAATCGATCCTAGTTCAGTTGCTAGAGCGCTGGGATACCAATCGAAGTTCAAAGAAATATAAAAGAGCGTTTTTATTCAAATTGAATTTTTTTCATAGTTTACTTCAAACTCTTTAATTACCAGCATAATGCCTTCAACTTACGTCCTGTCTTACTACGTCCCACATCAATTCCTTCCCATATAGCGAACTGAGTCATAGATTGTAAAGGTCATAAATAAACTAATTTCAAATTTAGAAATGGCGTAGGACTTGCCTTCGACACTGGCGATGCATATTTGTTTAAAGCATACAGCTGGAATTACTAGAATATTTTTCAATGTTGATGTTAGTTTCACCAGCCAAGTGGAGAGGTAACAGCTTAGCACACATTCTAGGCAGGATATAACACATCTCTAACCCCAAGAACGTTTCCTTATGGGATATACTTCGGAAATCGAAACCTACGTGACAAATTATATCACTTAAGATAGTAGAGGATAAAAGAGAGACTGAAACATTTATATGTCTTTTATACCTTCGGGAAAGAAATAAGGCTGGGATACTGATAATATGTTATAGTAATGACTAAAATGTCACTGTATTACAATGGTTAATTGTTATAAGATTTTCTCGTTTAGCAATGGAGTATGTATCTTTTTTGAATCTAATCGTGGGCCATATTGTTAAAATTGCCAGGCATTATCCAATTTGGGCATACCATTTTATTATAGGGATCCTGAATTCATATTTCAATTGAGAAGCTTGAATCGAGAAACGTGATACAATAATTCGTTAGGGAAAGAACCTATGCAATTGAAACATTTGCATCGAATACGACACAATTTTCATTTACCAGCCACGCGCACGCAATATTAGAAGAAATCATTAGTCATTTTAATAATATACAGTCCTTAGCGACGGGGTCAGGAAAGAAAAATAAACTTCAAGTTAAATGCCATACTAAATCAATAGTTCTACATGCGCCTCTGCAGTATTGGATTTTGTTGTATCAGCCCGAAACTGTTTTGTGGAATTCCAATTAACCTACTAAACGACCAGATGAGTTTTAAAGAAAGGACATAGCATGTTTTCTAACCTTAAATTAAATTTAAAAAATCCGTTGACTAAATGTCGTATATACTTTAGTTAAAAGATGACATATTTAAATGTTAGAAAGTTTCATAAAGGTGCAAAATTAAATTTAAACCTATATTCAATGTTATGGAATACTTTTTAAGTATGTAAGGTATCCCGAAAGGTACGCAGCTTGATCTTCATTGCAGTTAGGGTCGGATGGGGTAATTGTGACAACGGAGCAATTCCATGCACTACTGTTTTGACGAGTAGGTGGATTGTTATTAATATCTTAAACGCGCTGGCAGTTTCTGAGGAAGGGACTTACAATTTACGGTAAAGTGGATTCCAAACCACTGGGTTCAATGAATCCCAGGGGGATTTGAACCAGAGACCACGCCCAAAGAAAGCGAGTGCTCTAACATCTCGGCCCTCGAAGTCTCGTAAAGAATCGTAAAGAATCTCCAAATAAAATAATATATAGTTTATGTTTATCGTGTAAACTATTTACAGAAGTGCTAAGCGAGTAGATTGTACATTATTTACAAATAACTTCGGTAATCATTTCAGAGTAGTGAGTAGTTTTTTTTTTTTAATTTTGACGATTCAAGTACATACTTCAATTGTTTCTCAAGAAAACTTTGTGTGTAAAGATTTTCATATCAAATATGATCGTACTAATGATTGTTATGTTCCTAACTTATTTTCAGTATATCTTAGTAATTTTAATATATGTCAGATCATGTTTATGTGTGTTCCACCAATTTTAAGAAATTGGGTAATTATGACAACAGCACCAGAATACTATACAATAATTTTACCCTGCATTGTTAGCTTTGTGTTTTTATTATATTAAGTTATGGGAAGACAACAACTTTTGAAAACTTCGTATAGTTAATTTTAGAAGATGACGATTATTTTGATTACTATCCGAAAATACTGGTTGTAAATTTCTAGCGTGCCGTTGAACACGCAACTACTTTTTCCCCCTCATGATATTGATCTCTTTTTTTCTGTTGAGAAACCAAACTATAACTGTTCTTTCAAACCTACAAATAGTAGCAAAAGAGAGAACATATATATTTGTGCTCAAACGAACATTTTATGTTTTTGAAAAAGCTTGACCTCTGAAGTTGATTTTAAAATTATTTTTATTTACAGTACATGCTATTTAAAGTGAAATTCAAAAAGAAGAGGGGGGAGTAACTGTGTGTGCTTGAGAATCCCGCCAAAAGGCTTGACCTATTGGAATGATTTTTCGCATATGATCATATATTGGAATCTTGTGAAAAGTTATATCAGTCACCATCTTGCATTCAGAATGGCTGCCCAAAAGCAATTAGCACGTCGTTTTTAATAAAGATACGAAATTTAACACAAAGGTATATTAACAAGAATAATTTAAGAAAATATTACAACATTTTGAAAAAAAGTCGCCATCTTGGAATCAAAATGACCACTGTAAACCATTTTCTACTACGTTTGAGCTAGCAGTATAAAGTTTGGTATGAAGGTGTACCATCATGAGTAGGTCACGATAATATAAGAAAACCTTAAGATAGTCACCATCTTGACTGTCCGGAAAGGCATTTTCTAAACCACTGAAAATAGATAAATGAAATTGGTTATGAATATGTATCATCACTAGTAAGTTACAATAAATGAGACGAAACTCCCCTATGCAGGCGTATATATTAATTGGTAGGTTAGAATAAATGGGGAAATACTCCCATATGAGGGGGAATCCCCCCAAAGGGTATTCACCTTGCAACAACTGGCGGGCAAATAAGTTAGCGCTTCATCATAGTAAAAAAAAAACGTGCTCTTGTTACAAAATTTTACAATTTTGCTAATAATTGCTGTTGTAAAATTTTACAAAATATCAGGGACCTTGATTTGCAATTTTGGTGTGGAAATGATTTATAAGCTTGAAGCTGATCTCTAGCTATGTTCATAGCGTATCTAAGGCACACATCCCGCTTAGTCAGTCCGTAAGTATATCCGTGTATAAAAAAAATAAATAGCAGGAAAACCACAAGCCGTAGCAATGTGGTTGAGGTGTAGTTGGAAAGGCTTATGCCTGGCTAGCTGAGAGTCGCATACGCCGAATTGATTTGTGTAGTGGTTCAGAGTTGATAACCCATTATTTTAAATGCATCTACAGCAAAATTATTAAACACACACACACACACATATATATATATATATATATATATACTCCCCTATGAACACACTAAAATCACAAAGAAATATCCCAAAGCCCAGCCGGGGTTTGAGCCTGGGATTTCGAGTCGTTGGCTTGGCGTCCCAACCCAAACGATTATCTGGTCGGGTGGTGCCAACACGAGTTCAAACCTCTATAATTTATTCATATTATAATGGGGTGAAAATTCAACTTTTGACAAGGGCTAGAAAACTTGTTGAGGTGTCGTTGGAAAATTCTGAGTAAG
>JAGDQP010064227.1:0-11600 GCA_022664845.1 Lepisma saccharinum
TACAAGATAGTGAAGTATAGATATGTAGATAGTGAAGTAAAAAGTGTACAAAAAATGTAGAAATACAGATAAATATATATACAAGAACTGACCAAAAGATACTTTTAAAATTACAAGCTTCCCCCTTTTATCTTTTTTTAAGAATGAAAAGAATTAATAAATGATACCACTCTATCATCGTATGACTGAATTCCACACAATTTCCTAGTACCTCGTTAAAATAGTTCCCAATCAATTTTATTTTCCGATTGTTTCCGAAAACTACCAAGAAGCAAGGAGGAAAGAGTGTTGTGTTAATAACTGCACGAGAATATAACATTTGATTAACTAATCAATACATTATATACTAAAAAAAAAAAAAAAAAAAATCAAGAAAAACAATTATGCTAATTAATTCACGATCTTTGAAAGAAATTGTTCATGAGTAAGATTCAAACTTCTTAGCATCTCTCATAATAGGCTATTTTCTGAGTTTTTGAAAAAATATGCTACACATATGAGAAACTCTAGACCGCTGTTTCCTTAGAGAACAAAACGGCACATTTCTGAAAGTGGAATGATATTCCTTCTTTACTCAGGGTTAGAAAACTTTCTTGTTGACTTTCGCAAGTGTCATGCCGTGTGTACCTTGACTGTGCTAACAATTCATCTCACATACGGCTCGTATTTGCCGCAGATGTGGCGCATTTGGATTCTGACATATACCATACAATAACCTCGACAAGAATACTGCTAGCTCATGTCTCTGGGTAACGTTTACCGGTGTTTCATATTTAAGCAGTTAGTCATTGATTGATTGATGTTATAAAATCTTCACCAGTGGTGTATTTATAGGCTACGTACGTCACCTATTTGAAAGTCCGTATGTGGGCATTACCTGAATCAATTACAATGTTTTAATGTTTTCGACGCTCTAAACGGAACTATACAAACACATTAGAGGTAAAGGTAGTTAATATGAGCCCCCATTTTCGTTTTCATGTTTAAAAATTTGGTTTTTACGGTTGGTGTTCAAATTATTATAGTAACTGAAACTATACGACATGTTATACAATTGTTGTTTAAACATAAAACAGTTTGAGCAACATTAAAGAATTGAAAAATATGAACATTCCAAGGAAATCACTTTTGGGAGAAGATGGATTGTGCTGGTAATATGAGGCCCTAGAAAAAATAAACTAACTAACTAACTCTATGGTTTATGGAACTCGCAAGTTCATCGCCGCAGTAACAAACGTTAGCCATTGGATTCTATCCTGGGAAACATCAAACCAGTTTTCTTCACGAGCACCTACTTCTCGAAGATCTCTTCTAATATTGACCTCCCAACGACGTCTCCGTCTTCCTAATGGACTCCTTCCATCCGGCTTTCCAACCAGGATACAATAAAATCTTTGTTTTCCTCCATCCGAGGTACATGGCCTGCCCACCTTAGACGTCGCGATATCATTATTTTTTACAACATCTGGTGAACCGTACAGTCCGTGGAGTTCTTCATTATACAGTCTCCTCCATTCTCTAGTCATCTCGTCCCGCTTCGGCCCGTATATCTTTCTCAAAACCTTATTTTCAAACACACGTAATTTATGTTCCTCTGCTAGGGTCGTACTGCAACTTTCGCAACCATAAAGTATTACCGGCAGACTAACCGCTCTATATATTTTCAATTTTAACATTCTTGATAATCGCAATGTTAGAAGTTTTTGGACTGAATAGAAACATGCGTTGCCCGATACTAAACGACTTTTTATTTCACCGTGACCTCATTTTCGTTTGTTACGTATGCTCCCAAGTATTTAAATTTGTTTACTTTATGACTTCATCTCTAATTCTTATATTTTTATTTCCTTCATTCCCGGTATTTCGGCTTGTTATCATGTACTTTCTTTTATCTATGTTTACCTGTAGACCTATCTCATCGCACGCTTCTACTAAGACATCGGTGTTGCTTTGTAGTGCATCTATATCGTCCCCTGCTAAATCTACATCATCCGCATATACGAACAATTGATTCAAACCATTCAATGATAGTCCCTTTTTGTTCCCTTAAATTTTTAAAATCGCATATTCTAACGCAAAGTTAAACAGAAGTGGTGACAAGACAACGCCTTGTTTCAAACCACTGCAAATCTTGAAACTATCTGATATATTATTACCTACTCGTACTCTGCTTATGGGGTCGCTGAGACACATCTTCACTAGTTGAATCATTTTTTTCGGAATTCCAAATCGTATCAGGATACTGTATAACTTTTCCCCTTTGATAGAATCATATGCTTTCTTAAAATCAATAGCTGGAACCGTCCCATTGCATTAATATTTCTTCTCCAAAATTTGTCTCAAGGTGAAAATCTGGTCCAACGTGGATCTATTTCTTCTAACTCCACATTGGTGATCTCCAATAATTTCATCTACGTATACACTAAAGCGTGTTAACAGAATATTACTTAATATTTTGTAACAGGTTGGAAGTAACGACATTCCACGGTAATTATTACAGTCCGATTTTATCGCCTTTTTTTTTGTAAATCGGAACTATTATTGGGGTTTTCCATTCCTTTGGGAGTTCTTCTTTTCTCCATCTTGTAGTAGGTTATCAATTTATGTAGTTCCTTGATTATTGCCGTTCCTCCCGCTTTAATTAATTTCACTGGAATATTGTCTGTTCCTGGTGATTTGAAATTTTTCAATTTCTTTACCGACATTTCGATCTCGCGAGGTTCGGTCATCCACGGTTCTGCGGTATGGATTTCAAATTCCTCTGTTTCTTCCCCGTTGTATTCATTAAGAAGTTTGTCGAAATAACTTTTAAACACATCGACAATTTTAGTCGAATCCGCCTGTAGCTTTCCACGTTAATTTCTAATCATTCCTAACCTCGGCTGGTAACCTTTTCTTAACGAGTTTACCCCTTTGTATAGATCTTGTATGTTATTTGTCTTCCCGTTTTACTCTATCTCCTGAATCTTCTGCATCAATTATTCTCACTTTTTGTTTCTGAACCCGAGTGTGGCGTTTCGTTTCGCGTTACTGTAGTGGTTGGTATTTGCTTCGCTTTTATTACTTAGCCATCGTTGCTTTGCTTCTTTTCGTTCCTCATGAAGCTCTTAATTGTTTCACGAATAGCCTCCCACATCTATTTCATTATTAATATCATCATTATTATTACTCGAGTCGACTAAGATTTCGAACCTGTCTGAAAGTTCGAGTTGGTAATCTGCTTTTATGCTCGGATTATTTAATCGTTTAACTTCGAATTTCAGTTGTTTTGATCCCTTACATTTTCTGCTCGCGATGCATAACTCTTCCCTTACTTTTGTGATCACTAATTGATGGTCGGTGTCACCTTCCGCTCCTCTGTACGACCTAAGGTCCATTATGTTGGTGTGTCTTCGTTTATCTACTAATACTTGATCGATCTGGTTGAGAGTTTTGGTTTAGAAAGCTAAAAGACAAATTGATTCTTACAAACAGCATTCATGAAGAAACCGTACAAAGATAATATGCGGTCATCACACACACACAGGCACACCTACACACACACACACACACACAAATGTTCATTGATTGAAATATTAAAGAGAATGAATTGAAAGGGTGGTAAGGTGTAAATCTTCAAAGTAAAAGGTGTTATGAGGTTTCTGTGTCTAATGTCTATGTCTATTTGCAAAAGTCATAAACATACACATCCTTCTCCCATCCAGCGCAGTCTTTATGCGCCCACATCTCGCAGATAATACAGTGCAGCCACAGTTCTCCATGGTTATCTGCCGAAAATAGACCCTCGCAGAACAGACAAACTGATTCTTCATCACCGGGATTTTCCACTCCAATTGGTGTTGCTAAGAAAGATTATCCAGAATGGATAGACCTATCTGACTCACGTGATTTCTCATCTGAACCTTTAACAAGCTTGCTTTTCAATAGCCGATTCGTTTTACCTCGTGCTATCTTAGTAGACTGGTAAAGATATTTGTCCTTTACCTTCAGTGTTCTCTTCCCTTCAACTGAGTCGGACTTCTTTCTTTTAGCTTCAGCAGTCAATAGAGCATCTTTATATAGAAAGGATGTAATCAAAGCAGGCTTAGAGGGTTTAGGACCTTAGGGGGCTCATTTTCCTACCCTCGCCATATTAGAATCAAACCACACATAACGAATCTTTGTTACTTGCAACTTCTGCAGTATCTATACAGAACCAATCTTTCAAACATGCTTCATCCAAGGCAGTATTGCACGAGGATGATTTACATGAATCAGGACGGGAGTTACAAGGGAAACACTTACCTTTCAAAGTTTCGTAGTTCCCGAAATCAACAACTCCACGTTCACTCACAAATGATCAGCTTCAACTGAACGAGTGTGATCTGGCGGTAAAAGGCGCTACTACACCAATAGTTCACAGTGTTGCCGCAACGTTCAGTGCACTGTATGTCACGATATTGAGAGGGTTCATATTACATGCAGGGCTCATATTACTACCTTTATCTATACTAACAAACACCATCAATTAATCTCTAAAGTTAACAGTTCTTGTTGTAGTTTAGTAAAATTAATACGTATGGACTTACTGCACAACTAATACATAATATATGGTAATATTGTTGTATATTTTCTGTTCAAGGATATTCACATTAGTGTTACTGAGATGGATTACTCTCGTAGTCTGCAGAGACTTGGATCGAAACCTGGTGTTGGGCATTCTGACTGAGGTATTCTTTACTTTCAATGCAGCCAAGCAAACGCACGGCTGGTACCTTGAATTAAGGCCAAATGCGCTATCTTCCTTTTCTTCATTTAATTCACATTAGGAATACGGTTGTTACAAAGGCTTTCAGTTTGAATTCGAAATACAGTTAGCAATCGAAGTTAGGAATACACAAACTTATGATGACACTATATTTACATTATTGCTGTTTGGTATTTATAACTTTGATCAAAGATAACCCATTTGATCTACTAGGTATACACGGAAGAAGTTTCAATAAGTTTTTCTCCAGTGCAAACAACGATATAACAAAGAACTCTTATATCATCGTTACTAAAAATATTTTAGACGAAATACTTCAAACATTGTTAACGTCTGAAAGCTTTTGCCATTAAAATTACGGACAGAAACCCACTAATTACAAGAGGAATGTTACGTTTGAGCCTGGGATTATATTGTACAGTCCAACTAACGCAAAAATTCGTCTTCAAGAGATTTCAGCAGGGCTCGCTGATACATGAATGATTCTTACCCTAATTTAAGTTGATAAGAACACAGCGAAATGACAAGTACGTATAAGTGAGTGAGCAGATCTTGTTACAAATATTATGCGCGCAATCATCTGATATGTAAATGTGTGTTATTGAGTCTACTATTAAGATCACAATTGTCAGGGAACCGATACACTCAAGCCGTAACTTCAGTACCTCTCATGAATCTTTCCCTCCAGAAGAAATGAAATTCACAAGGAAAACAAATTGGAGTTATAAGTTGTTTATAAAATGACTTGTTGAACATCACCTGCAGCATAAGTGGGGATGTTGTCATGCAGATCATTTCACCAGATATACGGAAACTTGAACGTTTATTCTCAATAGCTCGATCATGATAACTAGCTGTCCGAATGTTAAGTTTAATTTTAACACTATGGCCTTTGAACTCTAGTAATAATGGTAAAACGTAAGTATTATATGATAGAATACTTTAGTATAATATCAATGGCGGATGAAATATATTTGGGTCCAAGTGTTCCGGGATGCTTTTTGACGCCTGGGGATTGTATTGTCTTATATCCATAGGTATTCCTCAGTTGTGGGTTTATTGCATGCTGTGTTACTTCCTGGATGCTTCGAAGTGATAGCATCATGTTTCGCCAAATTCACCATTCTCAGCTACGTACAGGAACAACAAACGGTCCAGAGACAAATCAATGCTCTGCTTTTTCTGATAATCAGAAAAACGATATACGAACTTACTGCGAACATTCTGCAATGCAACGGCGGAATATACTGTCGACCCGACCGTATTGCTTTATAAATGTTTGGAAGTAGAACTGGTTTCTCAATGACAACAATAAGTGGTTGACTTGCATTGGCAAATTTCTCGTTTACTCACTACTTCCTTAAAAAATTAGCGGCCAACTATTTCTCTTGAGATTTATTTACTACCATACAACACACATCCTTTCCTACGAATTTCAATTGGTGGGCAGGCACTCTTCTGCTGTTAAAGGGACGACATGCTGGTATACTTTGCATGGATTTTTTAATTGCATCAGTTTTGAGAAACAACTCTACATTGATGTGATCACGGAACTACCAACTTGTCGATATACAAAAGTCAATGTGCTATCTTTTAACATAGAACATAGACTTTTGTTTGCGCACACGCCTCAAATGACGTCACAACTGGAATAATATTTATGAACTCCAGGCTGTGGCATTTCAGATCAACTCAGGGACGTATTTTGGGAGTGGATCCGGGGGATTCGGTTCGGACCCCTCCCCCCAAAGTTAGAGTGTTATGGAGAATTAGTATAATTTTAGGCGTAATTATACATATTTAGTATGAACTTCATATCCAGACTTACTTTGGGCCCCTCCCAAAACCAAATTATAGATACGTGCCTGGGTCAACTGTACTTCATTCTGACTTCCGAACGGGTTTCATTTTAATCATGTTTTATATTCACTCCTCAGATATGCCTAGAAGTCATTGTATAGTTCACACCGGAATGCGTAAATCAAGAAAACAACAAAAATATTTTCTAAAGAATAATCAAAGCTAAGACTAAATTAGTCGTAACATAACCCCAGTGGTGTAATGAAGGGTATACGCGGGTATACGGCATATACCCACCTCAATTTTTTACACATCACCGTATACTGACCTAAAATTTATGCAATACATAGCTGTATGGGATAATATACAAGACGTTTAGTTACAACGAGAGAAGCGTATACCCACCTAAAAATTTAGCATTACATACATCCCTGAATATACGTAACACCTCACACGCAAGATAGATCCTGATCTCCTGCTGAAGAGATCTCAATCCACTGATACTCATTGAAACACTTTTCCAACCCACACAGGAGCGAACACTGAATAATAAAGAGTTTTGGCTGATCCGTAAACTATACGGATCAAAAAATAAAAATAGAGATTAGGTGAGGATAAATAATAAAATCTGAAATTAGCATGAACTCGTGCTAACTTGTATAAGAATTTCCGTTCGGTTGCTTTATTTTCATATTTCGGATGGATGAATATTCCGAGTATTTAGAAGAGTTCTTTCATTCTCTTTCTACTCATATCACGAGTGGTAGATTATACCGTCAAGTACAATCACTAGAATGAAGTAAACAACAAAATAGCAAACATTTAATGATGGGGGACGTGGGCCGCGGTGGCTCAGTGGTACAGCGCTCATCTCTGGTGCCTGGAGTCTTCAGTTCGATCCCGGTCCGTTTCATGTGGGTTTTGTGGTGGACAAACACCGTATGCGTGGGGTTTGTCGGGCTTGTCTCGTTTCCTCCCACTTTCTTCATTCCACCAACAACCATTTAGCCTGAGTCAAAGTTGCCTAAAGGCCTTAAATAAATTTAAAAAAAAATATTGTTCCTATCTTGACTACTTTGTTTCCGCAGTTTCGAGAAAAGCAAGGGACATTACGATTACATAATCGGGGTCATTGATTGGTTCCAAGACGCAGACGCTACATACCTCTTCAATATAGCTCTGTTACTGCATAACATAAACTTCTGTGTAATAAAATGTAAACGTGTTACTCAGGATCGACGTTTTATTGATCCGGTTTAGTAGGTGCTTTCTCGCACTATTCTATTTCTACTGGAAGGGTGCTACATTGAGTCACAGCTACGTGGTATTATTGTCCGTTACATGAGTCGTTGCGAACTACAGTTAAACCTATCTATAACGGACACCCTCGGGACCAAAGAAAGTGTCCGCTGAAGAGGGGTTTGCCTTGGAGAGATTTTGAAGAGTGAGTCAATACTCAATATCACGAAGAACAGTAGTTCTTCGGGTGACGCTAAGCAACGAGTCTGTTAGCGGCACTCACATGTATACAGCTAATTTCGGATCTAGCAAACTATAAGCCCGATTTTGATGCTTGAACTTGCATTTTAAAGCCCTTTGCCATACTAATACACAGACAAAAATTGGATCGGTAGGACCTCCCTGGGACCCCCTAGGGCGGTTTGAAAAAAAGTATCAGAACGTACCACAGATCATATAGGCAGCCGAAGCTTGTGGATTCGTAATCTACGCTTCAAAACCTTTCAAACGGTGCATCACATGTCAAAATCGGTGAAGGTGTTCAAGAGTTATGACCTTTTTAGCCCAATCACAGAATTTTCACAAATGATAGAAAAGAACCTCCATCATTCTGCCGTCTTTTGCTTTATCCCGAAGTGATTGGTACCGGGGGTTTTGGGGGTCAATTGCGGGACCCAACAAGTTGGAGTAAATCGAAGCTTATTTTGTTGATAGGAGTTACCATCTTCGAAATACGGCCCAAAATCGGCCTTTTGTATGAAGACTATGTATACATTTTTTTTAAATAGGCAGCCTTACAAAATAAGTGATATCAGTATAAGAACCCCTTCGGGGTAAAGACAAGAGTGACGGAAGAATTCTAGTCACAAAAGAAGTGATATCCATTTTGCGAGTTACTTTCTTTGTGTCACTATGTTGGAAGGATACTAAATCTCCTAATTTTATTACAAAGGAAACACGTCCGTCATCGTGACACACAGAGAGTAACTCGCAAAATGGATATAACTTCTTTTGTGACTAGAATTCTTGCGTCACTCTTGTCTTTACCCCGGAGGGTTTTTTATACTGATACAGTAATACAGTACAATACATAGTCATAGTACTATAAGTTCAAGTAAATTATATATCACAACGTTTTTTCATCACCAACGGTCCGCATTTAATTTAAAGATCTGCATTACCCCTTCGGAAGGTTCTGGGATCGATCTCATCTGGAAACAATACTGAGGTCTCTACAGAGGTTTTCCTCAGTCACAGCAGACTAATGCCAGGATGGTACATTCAGCTCGGGCAAACTTCTTTCACAAATCATGTTCTCAACCTTGTTACGACCTGCGTTGAAGTGTCATAAATAAAATTCAAATTCAATTCACGTGTCAGGAATTTGAATTCGGGAATTTATAATGAATTTTGTTCCCTCTTTGACAGGAATATATAACGAATTTTTGTCCGTGTCTGTAATAGAGGGTGTCCATGTTAAAGGGATTAATTACTCATCAATGTTATTGCATTCTCGTTACAGACCAAAAGTACCGTCCGTCAGATAGAGGAGTCCGTTTTAGAGGGGTGTCCGTTAAAAGAGGTTTCACTGTATATTTAAACTATGATTCCTGGAACAATCTAACGAATGATTCTATCAAATTCTTGGGTTAGTAACCATTTACGACGATAATAGAAAACAATCTTTTAGCATTTTACATGTGAGAAGAATTCATAATTGATGTAGGAATGCCCGAGATTTTAAAATCATATTCGTCTGTAGAAATTAATACAGAAAAATTGACAACCGACGTGACCGGGACTCGAACCAGGATTTCCCAGTTACCGCCTAGGTATGCAATTCACTACAATTTACACCACCACAGCACAGCCAATAGTTCTCTTTCTTTCGGCTAGACACTCTCTCTCCCAACTCCTTATTGCTGGTTACACGGCCCACCCACTCCACTACAGACAAATATTTCTATGTTAATTTCAACATTTACCATACACAAGGTTCTTTTTGGAAAAGGTAACATCTATTCTCTCGCATTGCAGGACTGCAGAACACGGATCTAGACCCCCCCCCCGGCAAAATTTTTGTAATCTTTCCCCACTTAACCTTTGAAAATGGAGAAGTTCATAAATCATTTATGTGTTTATCGCAATAAGTTATGGATGAGAACTGCGAAAAAGATGAAATGCAGATGGGCCGGTCACATAGCTAGACGAACAGATGGAAGATGGGCGACGAATGTGCTACATTGGATTCCCAGAGAAAAGGACGACCGAGACGAAGTCCAAATGCAAGATGAAATCAAGCGTTTTTCAGGAGCTACATGGATGAGGATAGCAGCAGACCGAGTTTTGTGGAAAGGAAAGGGGGAGGCCTTCATCCAGCAGTGGATTCGTCATGCAATTGGGGAGCTGTTGTAAATAAAAGACAGTGGGGATCAAAGTTGGGAGTTTCGGCTCTCCTCTCCCAACACGTTTGCTCAGCCCTCCAGGAGAGGCCTCGTCCAGTAGTGGATTGATATGGCTGTGAATTGTATATATTTGCCTCCAGCCAAAACCGAGATCGGGGAGATTGTACCAACCCGGTAGTTGCCTGGTGTGAAACCTAAAACCTACTTGTAACTACAACGGTGAGGGTTAGTACTGTGCCATGGGGTATGTTGCGTAGCTCGGAAGACATTAAGGGCGTTACGAGCACTAGGAAATAACAAAGAAATGATAACGTTTAAGTTCTATCAAAATGGGAGTTTAATTACACCCATAAGAGCCTAACCGTGGAGGATTGACATATAGACCTCACCAGAACATACGATGTCAGAACTCACTCACCCAGTGTGAGGGCCAGACGGGACTCAATTCGGCACTTCTCCAATATTGAGCGCAAGATACTAGGCCAGAAAGAGACCTCCATAACATTGGCTTTCAATAAGTGGTTCTGACCAAGGGTGGCCCAATGCCTCGGTGGCGCTGGTTTCGGCAGCAGGTCCTATCTAGGCTTCGACAGATCTTGTGTTGGTTAGGTTGATGACCAAGTTCTCTGATCCCGTGTTCCAGGCAGAGCTCTGCAATCTCAGGCCCGAAGACGGCCCGACTGGGTGTGTATTCTTTGCCAGGCCCGGAAGTACATGTGTCCTGCCCGGCCTGATTTTCTTCAAACGGGCCGGGTCGAGCAATCCGCTGGGCCGAACGGGCGCGCCCGACCTACATCTCATAAATGAACAAGACTACAATATTTTCATCTTAGAGGAGCGGAAATGTTTAAACATATTTTTTTTATGGTTTATATAAATAAATAGAACACGAAAGAAAGATTTAAAGGTAAACAATGAAGATGATATTTTTAGTGGTGAAGAAAAACTCGTAATCTGGGTGTATTTTAGAGGATAATTGTGTTTTGCCACATTGATTTCTGCAGTGATATTATTCGTTCTATGAAAGCTTTGAAGGAATATTATGTTGCGATCAAGACAGGAATTTCATCGAGCTTGCAACAGTGATTGCGAAACAATGAGAAGCACTCAATACGCGCTTGCTTTGAGCGACGCAAGGTACCTATTAAGTGCAGAAAACTCATAGATCTTACTTTCGAACAACATGAGCAGCTTGTTTACTGTTTCTCAAATAGCTAGTTTGATTTTTATGTAGTGTTGATCACAATTAAAATTACGCCATTAACAACTGCTACAGACAAATAGGTTGTTTGCAGATAAAGTAGCTAATACTTCTTGTGCTTTCTCTGGTAGCAAACAAAGTTACTTCTCGCACACCCTTTTCCCACTAAGATACCTTTTGTACATTACTGATGGAAAATGAAATATGC
>JAGDQP010064228.1:0-11600 GCA_022664845.1 Lepisma saccharinum
CCATAATATGTAAAGGATTCTTTTTTTTAAGATCTGATTTCCAAACGTTGTTTTGGTAAACGGCCATACTCGCCTGTTTGTAGAATGCCCAAAATGTATCAGTTACTTGGTACATCTTTATGCAAAATATATAAAAGTACAGCCTTATTTTGAATATAGGGGGATAAAGAAAAATCTCTCTCTACTGCAGATAGAAATTTTCGTAGCTAGCAGTCGCCTGAGGCACAAACCGCTTTTTTCTTCTTCTTCTTCAGAACTACCTTCAGATCTGTAGGGTTGGGGAGAGCCTACTTCGAAACACTTCCGGTACAGCACAGAACTTTTGAGTAAACAATACTTTTGCGTATGCCCACCGCTAACCGGGGGACTACGCCGCCCAGCTCCCTTCGGACGCACCCTCTCTCCCTTGCACACCTCGCTATTGCTCGGTGTGCATCCTGCTCTGGTGGGTTTATATACATCCTAGTTTTTAGTGGCCTCTTTGAAAATTATAAATCACAACTTTTATTAAATTTCCTTTTGTGTATTTACATAAGAAACGAAAAAACTGTAACTTTCTTTAAAAAAAATATGTAAAAAGTCAACGCCAGGGTTTGAACACGGGACCTGTGGATCAGCTTCCCGACGCCTTGACCACAAGACCAAACTGCAGCTGCCGGGTTGAGCGCTTTTCGCTGTTATAGTTCAAGATACGCGAGAGTGGGCTATTCGTACCGGAAGTGTTGCTAATATGGCTTCCAAGCCGTGCAGGAAAACGGAAAAAAAAAAAATGCTCACACGCCACATCGATTTCGGTCCTGTATGTTCCCTAATTATCTTATTGTAATGGTTGTTACCTCGTTTCCTGTGACTTTTTGTTTGGTATCAGACATATTGGTTAGTTGTGTCGGTGGATGTGGGGTCAATTTAAGCGATGCCTGGAGAATGAAAGAAAGTAGAAGGTGAGGGTAACTCATTCAACAGAGTTGTTCATGAAAAACAATAAATAAGTAAAGAGATGTTTGTCGTGAACAATTACAAGATATGTTTCAATCTCTTGTATTTCTCTCCGTGTCAAGTTAATCTACCTCATTCTTGTACAAAGATGCCTCTAATTGGATTCAGGTATCCAGTGAGGAACCTAGCGCGATTTTTCGTACTGCATCGAAAAGCGATCATTTAACGATATTATAAAGTTAGGAATCTGGTCATTAAATTCTGGACGGGTAGATTGTACACATGAGCTTGATGCGTGAACAGACTATCAATTATGCTTGCTTTGCACAAAACTGTTTAATCCCGATCCATGATTAAATCTACACGTCATAGGTAAAATATATATATATTTATAGAGATATATGCAGCGAATTCCCATTCTTTCCTTTCATACCACCTGGTGGTAGTCCAATTGAACAATAATGAAGTTATGTTAGTGAAACACACCTTATTCTCACTCAGTTAAAAATGACGTTCACAGACACCTGGAGGTAACGAAATAATTTTAAAAACCAACTTCTAGTTAGGGAGTTACCTCAAATCAGGTGTAAACGCAAGCTGCACAAGGTTAAAATAGCCCAATCCATACTTGCAGGTACCTTCCAAATGTGCAAGTATTAACGTCCTTATCTCATAATAAAATGAATTGAAACATAAGGCAACGGAAACAAATAGTATATAAAACAAACTTAATGTTGTGTACAGCTGACTCCTCCTTGTTCAAGATCCACATGTTAAGTTGGGCTTAAACATTCCTATCTAACGCTATGCCTTAGAGACTGACTGACTAGGATTACCATACGAAGACTTGATTGACTAACCTTGATTGATATCTTCCAAGAAAAATATAAAGTAAGCTAACCTAACCTACCCGTCCCAACATGAATATCAGAACAAACTGAGCAGGAAAGTCAGTGAAACATAAAATTAATAATCTCTTCAACCATGAAATACACGAAGCAGAACAACAAAAGTAAACCCCGTTAGTTCATGTTACCCTATATACAAAATAAACGTTTAACTTCAGACTTTATGATTCTCTGAAGAGTAATTTAAACTTATTTTGATTAGCATATTGATCTTATTCATTTATATAACAAAATATATATTTAAAAAAAAGTGATTAGGTTGCAATATGTTTATTAAAACCATAAATAAAGTGTAACTCGAACTCTTGAGTCTTTTAAAGTTTAACTCTTCCATGTATTTAATATTCTAAAAACAGCTATAACTTGTGAATTATTTGCGTTTTTAGATTCAAACTTACCTAGCAGCTAGCTCTCATTATGTACTTGTTACGAGTGCATTTTTTTTTTTAATGCACATCTCTTTTTTTCTGTGTGCTCTTCATATGTGAAAGGTAGGCAATACATATTTGAACGATATGTTCCTCAATAGAGAGGGACAATTGAATTATTTTAATAATGTCATATTTTCTTGTTTAAATCTTTTATTTTAAATGAAAATTATGTTACAAATATATTTACAGCAAAATGGAATGAAATCGTTACTTCATCTTATTCCGTAAATTGTTTTCATAGTAAAGATTGTCTTACATGTAAAAGCAGCTCTTTTTTTTTTTTTTTTTTTCGATAACGGCAACGGCCGTAGTTCATCTGATAGAATGTTGGCTCCGCAATAAGAAGGTCTGGTTTCGATCCCAGCGACCGACCATCCTAACAGGTTTTTCCTCAGTCACACTAGTCTAATGGCGGGGTGGTACGACATGCTCGGCAACTTCCCACATCCTTCCCATACCAGTATGGGCCAAAGATGCCTAAAGAGTAGTGAATTGTAGATGTGGTTAATGTTTCGTAATCATTAATGAGCGGATCAAATTATTAAATTGGGATTTCACCCGTATTTGCCTGTGGATATCAATTAGTACTTTATTATCTGTAGTTACATTTATTTTCAACGTGTTTCCAACATTGACAGAAAGAACTAGTATCAATTAAATTTATCACGGAAAATGATCTATTTCAATCCGGTTGCTTTGATGAAACTTATATGAAAAAATATTACAACAAGTGAGTATTATATTTAGGGCCAGAAAATTCGCATCAACGTTTCGTGCATGTAGAATGCGTATGTATCTTCTAACGTTGGGAGCTTTTTTTAAAATAATAATAATAGTATTGCGATTACTAAGTGTAAATATGTAAAAATTAAGGTTTGTTAAACATGGCCTGCACTAAAATTCAGAACAAGGTAGTTATAGGGCGTCAGTTACTTAGACAACCTTCGCGAAGCTATATTATTGGGGTACTTATGGTTCCTATTTACTACTTTCTTCTTGTCCCATTCACGAGTTTCTATCACCGACGTTTGACAGTTCTTGTTACAACATTCATTTGTTTATACATCCGTACAGTAGTATATAAAACTCTTCCACTGTAGAACAATGCTGCAATCCACTCTTGTTCTTAAGTTACTTGAAAAGTCAAAAGTGAGCAGGACAACTCTTTTGATCTGTTAATCTTAAACGATCCTTGTTAATTTTTAATTTAGTCAACTTTTCGTGGATTTTCAGTCGACTCGTCACTGAAAGGTCCCGTTCTCTGCTGAACACCCACAATTTCTCTGCAAGAAGAAAGGAAGAAAATCAGATATTTAATACAGATCAGTAAATTTCCTTACAATTATGATTATTCTCAGTGTTCGGTTAGATACTCTTCGTTTGTACCTACAGCTATTATAGTTATTCCTAAAGCCCAGAAGTTCAGGCATTTATTTTACTTGAAATAGGCAGGCAAAAAGGCATTAATTATTGCTCAAATATGCAATTAAAAAAGGCATAACTTTTTAAAATATGATTTACCCTTATTTCTTTTAATATTCTATAGTAAGCATATCATTATAGATTACATCACGATGTTCTTTGTTGGTTGTACATCACTCTAAGTTTTTCAAATTTTCAACACACATTAAGTCGTCTTCTGTCACAGAGCTGTTTTCACTTTTAAAAATGATCTCTCAATGTCCACACAAGAAAGAGGAGCATACATAAAATAAAGTACTACTGACGGGTTCATATCAACGACATACTGTATGTTTTTCATTTACTCCAGATCCTCATTTGCACCCATTACAGATGTATATTTGTTCTTACACTTCTAACAGTTTCTTTATTGTTTCTCACACAATATCCATTGTTGTTACCAGTTTCTCGCCTTTCTTCTCAAGTTTTATTATTGCGTATGGCAACGTAGCGTAGTATGCGGGAGCTGACAGGTCATCAGCTAGTGACAGGTCTTACTCTTAATGCCATGAATTGTACCAGAGATTCAGAAAATACTGAAGCAGTGAAGGGTGACTGTAAATAGGAGGCGATACACGAGGTTAGCCTAAATCACCTTTAGTCACTTTTCCTCCCCCTAAATTCATGGCTAGGAGACTGACAGCTTAACGCTGTAGATCACCCCCGCCATCTTGGTACGCACCTTCCATTGATTTACACGGGAATTGTTTTACTCATTTTATGCCTTTTGGATGTAGGATATTTAAGTTCTGCTTTCACAAAATTTGTCTTGGTTGTTATTTTGACTCTTGTATAGTTTTGGTTTGTGAAGTTTCTCCAAATATATAAGTATAATGTATTATTAATAGTTTGCTATATAAATCACAATATGTTAACGGACAATTATACTGTTCCTGTGTAAAATATTGCATTTCTATAAAGTAGCATGAGTAAAAGAGAACATGACGATAAACTGGGCGAAAACAGAAGTTAAAACTACACTCCTGAAAAGTATAAGACGAGTAAAACAATTCCCATGTTAATCAATGGAAAGTGCGTACCAAGATGGCGGGGTGATCTACAGCCTTAAGGCGACAAAAGCATCGTTGTTATATTTTTGTTTGTTTAAATAATAAAAATAAAAATTGCTAAAATACATTAAAAGGCATTATGCTTAGAAACAGGCAACAAGGTAAAATAGGCGAAATGAGAAACCTTTAAACGCTCACAAGATGAGTAAAAAACTTACCTATTATTTATATGCAGATAATTCGCAACGAAAATGGAAAGACATTTTGCCAAACTTCCTGGCTCTAGTTATTATACTAGTTAAAATAAAAAGGATTATGGCAAAAACAGTGGAAAGAAGTGGAACAATGTTGCAGGTCGAAGCTAGTCGCTCTTCCGCAACACACACACGCGTTAAAATGAGTAAAAACGTAAAGTAGAAGTCCAGAGGCTGTTGACATACCTGGAGCAGGAAAAGGTACAAGATGAAAAACGCAGAGTCGCAACTGCACCTGACTATGATAAGATCATCAGTAAAAGTGCTGAGATTGTTAATGACCTTTACATTCCGTTATTGGTTACTTACATTCTGCATAAAGGGCGTTTATTTTATATACATAAGTATAAATAAATCTTGTTTTCCAGTTTTGATTAAAAAGGGCCTGAGCTACCCAATTTTGAAACACCAATAACGGTCATTCCATGTCAAAACGACCAAAAGGGGGTTGCCACTACTTTTTTTGATTTTAATGAAACTTGTGTGATTGGGCCGAATGAGAAACAGATTCTTCTAAGATTAAATTTTTAAATTGCATAGTTTCGGTTTTACAGGGGTTCAAAATTTGGGGGTTAGCCGCTATTTCGGATGATTTGCTACTCTGCCTCAAGACAGACAATAATATTTCCGTAAATATTAGAGGTAGGAGGTTGAATCAGGTGTCAAATTAAAGATGTTTTAATGACCTTTCTAAATATGTAATCTGTTTCAGCCTCATTCGCACATAATTGTGAAGAAAAATAATGCAAACTTTTTTGATAACTTTGACCCCCAGTTCCTAATCTGGGGTAGTACGCAGCGAAATGAGCTTCGGTATATTACTTGATAACTTTGTTGCCGATGATAAGAAAAAATAAAAATGTTGTGTATTTGCTTCTAAGGTAGTGTTGTGTAAACACTGGTCAAAAATACAACTGTAATTTCGGCAAATGTGAAATCGTCCAGCTTGGTTGCTTGAGCCTTTCAATTTATATATATATATTTATGTCCCTTGTATAAGAATAGTTCAAAACGTGTATTATTTTATTTTTATCCCAAATAATTAATTAATGGCGGCTAGTTTTGTATTGCAGCGCATGCCACTAAATGTGCTTGTACACGTTTACGGTAAATATAATATCTCCGGATTCGTTTATCATAGAACATTCAAACAAAAAACATTTTCTCCTTAACTTCTGCTTGATAATTTTAGTCCTGTGCATGAAAAGATTAAAACATACTCGAACTGGTCAAAATAGAATCCAAATGTCATTGTCGAAATAGAAACAATTGCAGTTTTTAGGGTGCTTTTTCGCAAGGAAGGGATTGAATGTCGAAGTTGCCTAATTGTACACTATTACATATTTAACATATACGAAGGCTGATATTTGCTTGCTTAATTTTATATGCATTTTTGAAAATCCAATAATACCTACTTTATGGAAATAGAAGAGTGCATATTAAGGAAGCAAATATAAGTCTTCATATTTTGTATACGTTAAATGTGCCGTACTTTGATATGTACAATAGTGTACAAAAAATCAACTTTGACATTCAATCCCTTCCGTGCGAAAAAAGCACCGTGAAAACTGCAATTGTTTCTATTTCGACAATCATTTCGATACTAATTTGACCAGTTTGAGTATGTTTTAGGCTTTTCCTGCAGAGAACTAAAATTATCAAGCAGACTTTAAGGAAAAAAATGTTTTTTGTTTGAATGATGTATGGTAAACGAGTCTGGAGATATTTCATTTACCGTAAACGTCTGCAAACACATTTAGTGGCATGCGCTGCAATACAAAAGAAGCCGTCATTAATTAATTTGTTGGGATAAAAATAAAATAATACACATTTTGAACTATGCTTATACAAGGAAAATAAATATAAAACAATAAAAGGCTCAAGCAACCAAGCTGGACGATCTCACATGGATTGACCCAAATTACAGTTGTATTTTTGACCAGTGTTTACACTACCTTAGAAGCAAATGCACAACATTTTTATTTTTTATTATCATAGGCAACAATGTTATCAAGTAATATACCGAAGCTCATTTCGCTGCGTACTACCCCAAATTAGGAACTGAGGGTCAAAGTTATCAAAAAAGTTTGCATAGTTTTGCACAATTATTTGCGAATGAGGCTGAAACAGATTACATATTTAAAAACGTCATTACAACAGCTTTAATTTGACACCTGATTCAGCCTCGTACCTCTAATATTTACGGAGATATTAATTATTTTATATCTTGAGACAGAGTCAAATCATCCGAGATGGTGGCTAACCCCTGTAAAACCGAAACTATGCAATTTAAAAATTTAATCTTTGAGGAATCTCAGTTTCTCATTCGGCCTAATCACACTGCCAATTTTCATTAAAATAAAAAAAAGTAGTGGCTACTTTTTTTTTCTCTTGTTTTGACATGGAATGACCCAACTCTAAATCAATCAGTTTAGCACTGCTGTTATTCTCAGATATAATGTACATGTTGTAAACTGTTTGTAACAAAATCACAGAGTTTTCTTTGTACTATCAAGTGTACAATAGAAGGTACTTTGAAATGTTTTCAGGCTTATTTGTCAAAACGACTTTTTCTCACTGGGACCCTTCCATGTGCGTGTCGTATTTTCTGCCTCCAGATTGAAGCGCATCGCGGGGAGCCACCGAAATCCACTCGCGATGTGCCTCACCCAGAGTTTACGGGCCCTAAGATGGTGTGTGTTTAATAGCTATCTTTGCGTCCTTGCTAAACGGAATTGAATCAGATCGTGGGAAAGGGAATTCACTGATGTCGGGAAATTGATTAGAGTACGCACGAAATCGGGTGGAAAGGGAAATTTCAGGTGACCTTGTAGCCTCAATATTTAAGTCTTGAAACACGTGTATCTATAGCTTCGTCTATGTAGTAGCTGTCTGACGGTCAACCATTTATCGGAACTTGTCTGTACAGGAGTGCGATATAGAAATGTTGAACGTATCTCAACTTGTTTTCTTTGGCATGATCTCGGTGTACTCGTAAATATCCGGTTGTAAATAATAGGTGTCAGATTGCAAGGGGGTTCCTAACGCAACGAGTTTTGGTCGCCGGATAATGTGTGGGGGTGAAAATAATTGTTCCAGTACTAACTGAATGAATCTGCGACTGTATTGGTGTCGGATGGTGTTGCTGCTACCATATTGTATTCCGGTACACTTATTACTATCTCTTTGGACTCACTGACGCTTGTACTTTCATTATCAGACACGTCAGTTCGAATAGTTGAAATGGAAGTCGCCATCCTCCTCATGCGACTTTCTTGTCCTCTTCTCTCCTTCATCTTCACAAGCCATGCAACATCTGATTTTGTTCGTCAGCACTTTGTCGTGTGATTAGAATGTTGCTGAACGATCGGTGTTCATAGAATCTAGAAAACATTCTAGTTGCTGATTTTTAATAAGTATTTCTATGTTGTCAGACCAGAGTTGAAAGTTTTATTTGACCTTTCCTCCATCTTCTGAACTTTTAATAGAGGGGGGAGGGGCATGCTTGATCGATGGCTTTTAGGTATATCCTATATCTTAGCATTATCATCTTGTACCCTTTCGAAGGTGATACGCACTGTTTCAAGAAAGAGAAGAGTACGAATCAGAGCCGCAATTGAATTTGCCATCACTGACATGCTGCAGACAGTTTGGAACGAACTTGGTTATCGTGTTAGTGTTCGTAGAATCAAAAGGGGTGTACATATAGAACACCTGTAAGTTATGTCACAAAACTTGTAGTGATTTGTATTAAATAACAAAATACATGTACTCCTTTCTCAAGTGTATTGTGTGTGACAACTTGTTAAAACCGGCAATCATTTTGAATAACACTGTATTTGAATAGTAAAAGATACAAATATTTCTTTTTGTATATCAGTGTGGTCTTTCGAGCACTTATTTCCTCCGCCAAAGTGAATCTCCTCCATGCAATGGTTTACTTAGCTTCTTGTACTGATCTTAAGTGATAAAGAATGTATGATTAACCTAACCTGAAATCTAATCGTAACAATCAAATACATACCTGTATGAAAGAAGCCCATGTTAGAACAAGACCATAACAACGCATAGTTATCGTAGTCCGAATCCAAAACTTTGTATATGCCAACACCTGGAGCTACCTTATGTAAAAATTTAGGCAACTTTTTATTAAAATATACTGAAAACATTGCAGATTTGGGATGTAATTGGTTTATCATTCCATGTTTTGTATTGGTCGATCCAGTCCTGAAAGATAAAACAGAAAAGTGAATTAATTATCCATATATTGCATACCAAATGTCCCTCACACAACATTTACACACACACACACACATTTCTTTTCCAAGGACTAATCTTTTAAAGTACCGTAACGCATATTTCCTGTTGAACATTTATCGTGCATTTACGAAACCAGGTTTAGAATGGTTTAAACCAGCATTTCTTTACCGCCATTCCTTTTAAATATGTTTTGCTGTCGCGGACCACCTAAGAGCCTTTATCTAAAATGCATGAATATTTATCTACAATTGCTCATCAAGGACTTTTCCCAAGTAGAAACGTAGGTTCGGCTAACGATGACTGATCGTTGCAGTGGCGTAGGTAAGGGGGGGAAGAATATATCCCTCCCTTGACTCCACCTATATGAACTTGGGGGGGGGGGGAAGTATAAATATGTTTGGAAGCATATTTAATTATTGTTAGTTTAAAAAAACAATAATTGTAAGGACAATAACAGCACTGTGACGTACATTCGTCTCGATATAATTGTTTATTCTAAGTAGATAAAGGATCGTATTGTACATTCTACGTTGTAGGTTCACAATTAGGTGAATGTGGTAAATAACCTTCAGGACAATCAATAAAATAAAAATTCAAAAACTTGAAAAAGCAGACCAAACGTTTAGACAACAGATTTCTGTGACAATCATTTCGATAGCGTTGGTAAAATAGACGATTTCAAGAGAGTAATGAAAAAATGGTAATAGCTGTTACTGATAGTGTTAACGAAGGTAGATCGGAGAAAATTTTAAATATAAAACATTTCGATTCTATTGTTGAAGTAGTTATTTTGTACGTAGAGAACAAATAATTAACAGACATTAGATACGAATGAAACGTGGTTACATTAGATATGAATGAAAAATAGAAATTTCACAAAACGAGGAGTAAACCGTTTTCCTTCTAGATATTGCTACACAAAGAAGTGCCCTATATGACTCAACTATGGCACGTGCCGTCTACTTCACTATTCACTCGTTAGATGGTGTTCATCGCATATACGACATTACTTATGGAATAAGCTGATACATAGAAAGTATATCAAATTTCCAAATATTTTAAAAGTGTTTTAGATTTTGCACGCGCATTTACGCCAGAGATTATATTTTATACTTTGAAGCGAATAAATATATCTTTGAAAAATTGAAACTTTTATATGTAACTGAACGAACTGGCAATTCTAGAACAGAAATCTGTCATCAAAGCGAGCACAAAAGTAAATACTGGTCGAGAAACTCTTCGTTCTTGACAAAATCTAATTTGAAATTTTGCTAAATTTATTTTAAAATTGTAACTGAATTAAGACAACAACAATGATTTAATCTATTTTGTACATTTTCTCACATCATTCTGCTGATCTTAAATTGCAGAAAGAAACACCAAAAGATATTTTTGATACTGTTGTGTTGTGTTGCATAGCTTTCAAGGATGTGATTTGCTAAATATCCCCTCCCTTGAGAAATTCCTATCTACGCTACTGGGTCGTTGGCCAGACGGTTAGGCCACGATAGGGGAACATTGTTGGTGAACCATCCTTTCTTCTGCCAACCAATGCATCTTGAACATTGCCCCAACCAAACTCGAAATTCAATAACTGTCTAAAGAATTGAAATGCAAAAACAAGCAAAATCGGGTCTTTATTCAAGTGCTAACAAGAAAAATTAATGTTCTTGTGAAAATGAATAGAAATAACTTGGATGGGATTCTATCCCAGGTCGCCCGGTTAGTAATCAATGCTCTGCATCTGGAAAATATTCATTGAAAAGGTATTAGTTTCCAAAGTAACAAGTTTCGTAAAAATTAGTTCGTTATGATAAATTTAATATACGGGGAGAGGCCTCATCCACTAGTGGATTGAATATGGCTGTGATTTATATATTATATATATATATATATATATATATATATATAAATATATACCAGGTGTATGCACAAGTAGTTTCCGGTTTACCTAAGAGATGGCGCCAGCGAAAAGTACGCAGCGTATTCATTTGACACATACGTCATTTTGTTCGTCTGACATTAAACTACAAACACACACAAGTTGAGTCCGACAAACACTAGCGTCTTTGTTTTATCGTTCAGTGATCATGTCGAAATTTGTGCCTGAAAAAGAACATTTGCGACACGCATTGCTTTTCTTATTTAATCAAAAGAAAAAGGCTGTTGAAAGTCTTCGTGTGCTGGTAGAAACATATGGTGAACACGCTCCATCGATGAGAACATGTGAGACATGGTTTCGACAATTTAAAAGTGGTGATTTCAATGTGAAAGACAGTGCGCGCTCTGGTAGACCACAAAAGTGCGAAAACGAGCAATTGCAGGTGTTATTGGAGGATG
>JAGDQP010064229.1:0-11600 GCA_022664845.1 Lepisma saccharinum
TTTTTCTTGTATCAATATGGTGTCACGTGTACCATGATAATTTGTACTTCAGTCCAAGCATCATTTCATTTCAGACGTTCGACCCCATATTGGAAAGAAAGAAATGAATATTTTTTATATATTTTTTTAAAAATATGTTGTCAGCGTCCCATGTTGTGGTTTGAATGGTGCACTCCAGTTCTAGCTCCCTTTTCATCATTTGGAAATGAGGTCGTGAAGTAACCTTGAAACGTTCTATAAGTAATATCGAAATAAATAAATTTCGATTTTTATAAAAAAAAAAAAATATGTTATGCTCTTCGGAGAGAGAAGTAAAATCAAGGAATACCAAATAAAATTTAGACAGAGCTTCATCTATTTCATTCGTTTTCTTTTTCTTTCCTAATTGGCACATTGATTTCAAAAGCCCTTCCGGGACAGCTGTAGTCCGCGGCCCCCCTTTTCTTTTCTTTTGTCATCTATATCCATAAACCAAAATACAAGAAGGAACGAGAAAAAAAGAAAAGAGAAAATCTTTTCTTATACTGGCTTACGTACATTTGTGTGTGATGGTGATTGTGTGAGGTGGTGTAGTATCATGTTGCAAGCAGATGAATTGGAAAGAAAGAACAATGGAACAAGACACAACAGAGGGAACATCACGGTCCTTGTTCATTTTTTTCCTATTTTCCTTTTTTTTTTTTCAGCCAATAAGCACTGACAGAATAAGGGAAGGAAGGGGAGAGTGGGGTAAAAATTATCTGCTTTACCTCGGAAACACACACACGAATCCGCATCTCACACAATTCAAACTCCAATGGCAGCATCCGTTTACATTGGATCACAATAGAGAATCATTTTCCATTCATTGTTAAAATTCCACTTTCTACGGTTCATTACAAATATGATTGACAGATGAAAGAACAGAATGACTGGCTGGGAGCCGCAAAAAGCATCCAACGATAGAGAGAGAGAGAGAGAGAGAGAGAGAGAGACCGAATTTGTGTTCTTAAGCTCACAACAAACTAATGTTTCCTAATGCGAAGTGTTGCTAACTCAGTCATATTTCCACTGTAGATAAGCATTGGAACAAGTTATATTTAAAAGAAAAAAAGGATTCCAAAAACAAAACTCGAGATCTGAGTTTTCTTTCAAACCCCTCTTTTCAAATTGTATTTCTAACTTTCAAATTACATATAAAAAAAAAACATACTCCAACATACAGTGCAATAAGTTTGTCCCCACCTCTAAAAAAAGAAGAAAATGCAGTTCTGAAACCAAAACACCAAGTGTGGATAGAAAAGTGGAATCAAGGGTTTAAATTAAAAATCAATGTTAAATTTACTACAAGCAAGAACCGACCTATCAACAAAAAGGTCAGAAAAAAGGAAAGTGGCTATTGAAGATTTTTTTTTTAACGTTAAATTGCTCACCTGTAAATTTCACCAAAAAGTAAATTCCTTATCTACAGCTCACATAGATAAGGGTCCATAAATATAATTAAATAATAATGGAAACACTGGTTACAAATTGCACGTTAATACAAAAATCTTTATATTTGTTAAAAGGTTAACTGATGAAGAAATATCCAAAATTATACAGAAATTATGAAAATAATAAAAACAAACAGTTAATAATTATTTTTCTTTATTTTTCCATTAGCCTACAGGCTAAACTTTGCGGCTAAATACATCTGGTTTCTGAGATGACATCTCTCGGCGATTACTCGTTCGAGAGCAAGAACAGGGAAGATAGAGGTTAAGACCTTAACCGATATACCATCCGGACATTCGCCGGGTGAAAACTGAGGAAAGCTTTGGGGAAAAAAAACATCAATCAGGTTGACCGG
The DNA here is from genome assembly GCA_022664845.1 of Lepisma saccharinum. Classification (NCBI taxonomy): domain Eukaryota; kingdom Metazoa; phylum Arthropoda; class Insecta; order Zygentoma; family Lepismatidae; genus Lepisma; species Lepisma saccharinum. Next base: position 1,829 of record JAGDQP010064229.1, read on the forward strand.
CAATGGAGATCGAACCCGCGTGCCTCCCGATCCAATGTCTGTGATTTTACCGACCGGCTCACGGGGAGTATCTAAAATAATATTTTCAGTAAGTAAATAAAAACTAGTCAAGACTTACAGGATGTTCTAAGAGCGTCCAACAACACAAGAATTAAGTAAATACGAGAAATTAAATGTATGGCAATAGAAGATTCGTAGAACAGAAGAAGGGGGTGCGGAAGGTGACCAAACACACGGATTACAGAGGAATAAACAACGCGTATACATTCATTTGTTTTCCTTTGTACAAACCAAATCAAATCTTACATTTTGTTTCCAGCCCTCCGTAACATCGTGACGAAAAAAAAAAGTTCCTTGTTTGCCTTCAATTTAATACAGCCCGCCTACGTATTAAGTTCCCTCTGGAACTTCAACTCCCCCGCCCGATACAACAAATTCTATGAGCAACTGAAACCAATAATAGGCGAAGTGGTGGAAAAATCAATCAATTCGATCACGGCAGCTAAACAAATGACAGCTATTTAGGTATAGAGGAGGTAGGGCAAATATTGGGGAGAATTCCCTAAAGGTAAACGGAAGGTCGATTTCCGTTGTAGAACGCTTTCTTTGCATTATAAAAGAAAAAGAAAAACTTCTCATACATTTAAAGTTATACATAAAGGGGCCGTTTACGACAACAACGACAAAATTTATTAAGTTCATTTGCCAACAAAAAGCTGCGTCAATATATAACACTACTTCTCAATTAAATATTTGGAAGAGCCACTCCTATTAATACTATAGTTATATGTAGTTTGCCGAATTAATAATTATTGTAAATAATCTTTTATCTGTCTTTCTTTCCAGAAAACAAGAGCGAGAAAAAACAAGTATTTTAATAGTTACGCCTATATAGTAACATTAGCGATATTTTGTGAAGCAATGACACTGTCACCTACTGGGCACTGGATTATAAAAGCTCACAACGCGCCAAGTGGCGAGGACACAAACTACCAATACATTCCTCGGTAAAGCGGGAAATTTCGAAGGAAAAAAAAAAGAAAATATTTAGGGCCCTTCCACACGAGCGGGGAAAAAGCAACAATTTTACCGCGCTTTCTAACAAAAACCCATGTTTTTTTTTAAATGTACGTCTTAAACCGTGCGCTGATAACTGCACAACTGCTCGCTGTAAAACCACCGCGTACTCTCCGCTCGTGTAGAAGGGTCCTTAATATGTTATTAAATTTAGTTTTAAGGTCTTTAGGCAACTTGTCTCAGGCCGGATGGATGATTATGTGATGAATTGGCGGAATGAAGAATGTGGGAGGAAACGGGAGAACCACGTACACGGTGTTTGTCCACCATAAAACCCACATGGCATGAGCAGGGGTCGATCCTACGACCCCTAGTACCAGAGGTGAGAACTCTACCAATTGAGCTACCGTGGCCCCTTAATATCTTATTGTTCGTAGTGTCCTTAGCACCAATATTTAGAAGAAACTTCCCATCAAATTCTCTTTTATTTTGCAGGATAGATGAGTGACTGACGTAAAAATTACGAAAGAAACCTGATGAAACAACATAATAGATAGTACCAAACATCATCGCTACTACTTCGTGTCAATCATTTTCGTTAAAAAAAACAATAATACAAATATAGTCATTAGATGAGAAGTTAAACTGACAGATTGTTATCATTGCCAAACGCAAGGAACAATCATCCCTCCCTTTATCTGATGTCAGCGGAAATATGACACACCCACATCTCCAATCAGTGAGGAAAAATGACGAGATATTCGTGTTCAAACTATGACAGCGCCAATTTTAGATGACACTTCCAGAGAGGATATTCGAACAAGATGAGGTTTCGGATTAGTCTAATATGTTAGAGAGGAGAAACGGTGAAAAGAGGGATTTACTGTAATGATCATATTCGTGGAGCTTGAACATAAGTTCATAAAATTGACCTAATAGTTGTCATACAGTGAAATTCCCTTACGTTCGGACACGTCATTAATTATTGAAGAATACATTTAATTTAACTATACTTTTTGTACATATTTTCTGAAGTGCCCCATGAATCAAATCAAATAATAAACACCCACAGAAGGAAAACCCGATGGTACAATATACCATTCCGGGAAACATAAATTATAGTGAGTAAATACATATAATTGAATATAACAATATAAATATTAATTCTATTGCTATAAAACTTCAAGATTAATAATAATTTACATGTTGCATGATTCTGGTAAATAAATAAATTAATTAACACAATTATAATTAATATTTGACCACTTCACTAAATTAACAAAAATCGTGCTACCATCTATCGAGCACCAATTCAAACTTTTTTCCTATACATAATAGTTATAATACAATATTCGTATTTAAATGATTAAATTAATAATAAAAAGAAGTTAATTAATAAAATTAAGAATAATTAATATTTAATGATAATTATGAGCTATGCCTTAAGTTCTCCAAGTTTTGTGCTTAATATGTGTAAGTCGTGTGTGTTTAACTAGAGAATAAAAAACAGATATATCTTGCACTAAAAATATTCATTAAGAATAAAATAAAAATTAAATATACCTTGCACTAAAGATAGTAAGAATAAAATATGGATATAGCTTGAACTAAAATATTAAATTATTCTATGTTATGGCAACACTGCAGAATGTTTGGAAGTATTCAAAATGGAATAATGGAGACGCTTTGAACCAAACTGGGAGAAATAGCAAAAAGGGACTGACTGCCTGTTGGCAACGGATGGACAAGGATGTCCAACTGATCTGTTTACAAGTTTCGAAAATGCCGAAATCGTCTCCCATAATTCCGTGTTTTGCTTTTGCATTCAGTTTCTATCATTCTCTCCCCCTTTTCATGTATTTCTTCTTTTCTCCCTTTATTTCGTATTCGTTTCCGATGACAACCTCCTACGGAGAATATCCGAAAAAAAAAAAGGTTGCGCTTCATGTTGAAAGAGGATCATCACACGATTTCCTCTTTTCGTCTTTCTTAAACATTGTTGCCAGCAGATAGTAAATTTATCTTGCCAACGCATTTCGAGAAAGCTTCCTTCACAAGATATCCAATTTGTATTCTAGGGATATCCAATTTGTATTCTAGGGATATCCAATTTGTATTCTATGGATATCCCAAGTGTATTCTATGGATATCCCAAGTGTATTCTAGAGAATGAGGAAATAGTGGTAATATAGGAGAGAGCTGTAATATGGGAATCGCAACAATTTCCAACTCATTAGCTCTAACGAAACTTTTCATATAGTGAAGTAATGCCAAACCTTTCCTTCTGTGACGACAGGGATGTTGCTACAATCAGTTGAAAAACTACGATGTGATTGGATGTTTCTTGTTCGCGGTGTTATCAAAACTTTAATAACGTTAGATATTGGACCATTTTGTTTACTGTTTTGAAAGAGATAAGATATTCTATTTAACTGCATTATAGAAAGTCAGAATCGATGTAGGAAACTGTAGTTTTATTTAAGACGAAGTAACATAATGGAGGACCAATTCTGTTAGGCTGTTAGAAAACATGGCGACGGTGGTAATAAGGGATTTCGTGTAATCATGATTCCTATATTTCAACCTCTTTTTCTTTGCAAGTTTTCGTTACCTCAAACATGTCGATGAAGAATCAAGGATCGACTCCAAAACGGAAAAGAATAATCATCGGATGAGGAAGATACGAAAAAGGTGATAACTGCGGTTAGGGAGAACAAAGATACTGAGAATAATGGGTGCAATGTATGGCCTGAAGTCGCTGGGCACATACATAATGTACTAGCTGTAAAAAGACTGTTGCGTGTGTGATTAGTGTGTTCATAAGCTAAGCTCTTCTTTTGCGCAATTTACAAATTGTGTCACCAGCCTAACACTCCCAGTTTGGTTAGATGTCTTGAAAACACGACTGAGGATGGGGTCATTAATGAAAATAAAATTTCTTTGCTAATTCTGGATTTTGTATCATCAATAACAAGACGTTTTACATTGATTAAATATCCAACTAAATGGCAGTATTAAGGACGCTACGATATAAAGAAACAACAGAACTTAGGCAAAATGTAAAGACAAAACAATGCATTGAAGAAATCTACCATTATCGGTAGAATCCAAGTAACGATAACAAATAAAAGTGGATATATTGTGCGATATGCGAATAATGGTAACATGAAGATTGTGCGAGATTCTATCGCTATTTGACGATTGCATTCGCTAAGAAGATATTTTCATTGTTCCGAAGAATGAGAACTAGACAGTTTCAACTGCTAACCCTGTTTCTGAAGACAGAACAACAAGGGGCCATCCACAGGTCGGTCGTACAGGAGAAACGAGCGCCGCAGGGGCATTTGGTCCTATTATGCAAACGGCGACAACCTCGGTTTTCTCCTCCTCAATTCCGAATAAATTGACACTAAAAAGGGAAACGGGACGTTACTTTCTTGCTGGAAGATGAGTACACATCAGCGTGTGCGAAGCAAAGACATTGGAGGAGGAGAAACGAAATAGAAAAAGATTTGGACTACAGTACACAGTTTTATCCGTGAATTTGTGTACACACACACACACATACGTGTGTGCGGGAGAACTGTTATGAAATACGCTACCGTGGTGCCATCTTGTGTCGCTTACTTTTTTTCATGCAACCTTATATTTTCTAATATCTCCTGTTATATACGCCTGAATGGGGCTGTAGGTTCATTACGATGACAAAAGCCAGTAGGAACTTAGTCCTGTACTTTTGTGGTTATGATCACTGCCTTCGTAAACCTTTTAGTCCCGCACGATCCGCCCATCCTCAATAGATTTTTGAAGCCCCTCCCCACTCAGTCTCACTAGGTAATTGTCGGGATGAAACCTAAAATATATGCCTTGGTCGATACCTTCCTCATCCTTAGCACAGCAAAATGCTCGTCAAGGGACGTCATCACCTCGACATAAGAAGGATCTTAGTCACTGATGCAGAAAATAAAATTTTATAAAGCCAATAAAGAGTTGGTCTTGTCTCCCGATTTAAATCTTCCGATTATACCTTGACAACTAGTAACATACTTTCCATATTCGACTTTATTAAAAGAGACTTGCAACTAACAGTCGAAATTATTGTTGGCAAAGTTTCATGAAGTTTATTGTTGCTGCTCGTGGTGTTCTCTCCTTGAGTACGCATAGTTTCCCAAAGCTTATAAACTTATAGAGAAATCCCATGAAATTTCAAACTAGATACTTGGACTGGACAACAATATTAACAATAGAAAATTGAACCTTCACCACCATCCCCCCTTCAGAAAAAAAAAAAATATATCTAAAGTTCACTAAGAAATAGATGAAGCAAGGGATACCATAGACAAGCAAAAAAATAAAACGAAAAAGGAGCATAGAGAAGACGATGCAAAAGACAGATGACTTAAGAACTGGCATCTTGCCGAGATGTCACAGAGGAGGACAGGAGCACGACAGTGTGGGTGGAAGGGTGGTTCTATGTATCGTTCACTGGGCTGGAAACTGATGATGTCCTGGCAAAAAGCCCAAAATACTGAAACACACACGATAGAGAGAGAGGTAACTTTTTTTTTTTTTTACTATATTAGTTCATATTTTAATCCATATTTCGATTTTTCTTTTCTTACAGAGAAGTACCCACATCCCGCAATGTTGTGTATCTCCGAATCGACAATGTACCCTACTACGCGGCCATTCCTAACTGAGATTCACCACAGTTCCATCATGTAAGTGCTGATACTCTGTATTTCCTACTCCGGATGGTAGTTGTACCCGAGGGACACTTGGCATAACCATAAGGTGTAAGACTAACATGAACTGTATGGCGCAGCGACCCAAAATCAAGCCTTAGTCTGTCAAGTGACTCTCGTTCAAAGAAGGTGTCATCGCAAACAACGCAACGATCTATCTACCATCCAAGATTTCGAGACGGGAGTTATTGTTCAGTTCCGAGTTCTGTAGACCTGTGAGAGGGGGGTCTTGGCTAGCGCGCGGTGTGAAGTGAACAAGCAATCAGCGAGAACTAGCGTGTTTACTACCTAACCCACATTGGCTATTAAATGTATCTTCCCACCCATGACTCCTCCCTCGCGGCTACAGAACTCAGAACTAGACAATTTCTGAATCAGGTGCGTAACCAGAATTTCGTTTCTGAGAGGGTCCAGCAGCTTCTTTATTGGATCAAGAGTTAGTATGTATATGAAATGGATATAATTACGCCTACATTGATACTAGTTTTACCTAGATATCGAAATTTCAGGGTGGATCCGGACCCCTGGACCCTCCCCTGTTTAGAATTTAATATCTTCCCACTTGGCATCATGATGCTGGCTCAGCAGCAAAATTGGGAACTCGTACTGGGAATCGAACCCTGTCATTGAGTCTTGATTGAGAAAACACAATTAACAGCTTTAAACTCAACAACTTTTATACTCTAAACAGATCATGATTGTTCTGCCCGAAGGCAGTTCTTTGACCTAAAGGTCTCTGAGCAAGGTGAATCGATGGTGGTTTACCATTGCGCTCTAGGGACGGGCATAAGCCATAGTGCAGTTACCGCCCATAAAATTAAATTTTTCATTATCAACTATTGCCCTCCAACGGATGAACAAGTCCTGAAGACGGGACCAACTGTTTAACGTGAGCTTCAAGTACGGTACGTACCAACCAGGGATCGAATCCGGGACTCTGATTACAATTCAGCGAATGTTACCCTTCATCTACAGGAGACACTACTCCAAACAGGTCAATCAACTCAATGTTATGTGATTATGAATACAAGAAAACACGAAAATACTTAAAAAAGTATTCAATTAAAAAATACGAAAACAAACGATTTGGAAGTTACTATTATTAGGTTGTAATAATTAGTCTTGTGCAACACCGCAGAAGATAACAAATTAACCAGATTTTTGGCTGCTCTTAGATTTACTTTGCACCAGAAAAATCTTTCCAATCCTCTGAACAAAAATAAATAAATAAAGCTTGCATTATATATATATACACTCGGATTTAAAAACGAAAAATCTCGGGAATGTTACACCATTTTGTCAACACACAGCCATTATTTACGTTACAAACAGAACATAATATGAATCGTTTATTTAAAATCAATATAAAATGGTGGTTGATTTATAGCCGTATTGTGTGATTTCTTGAACTTAAAAAGAAAAAAATCTCATAGGACATTTTCGATGATCCTGAGTGAATATGAGGTGTACTAGTTTTCTTTTTTATATAGGGTAAATTAGGGCAAAATCATACACATAGATAAAGACATATCTCTTTTTTACAAATGGAATGGCAGTGTTTTACAGGTAGATATTCACAATTTTGCCTCTAATATAGATGTGTGTGTCTGCAAAACGTTATCATCAACAAGCACACACACACACTTACAGAGTGAGTGGGGAGAGGGGAGGAGAACGAAGACAGAAAGTAAGTGGAGAGATCATATCCAAGACAGATAAGATATTGATAGTGGTCTTCATGACTTCCATTACAATTAGAATAGTTTGTTTCCTTCATTTTGAGTCTACAATGAGGTATGCTAGTACACAATGGTTAAAGGATTAACGATAAGATAACAATATTAATATTTGACGTCATATCTCGATCTGTAGATCTTGAAGGGGGGAGGGGATAATTTCAGAAGTAGATGTAATAAATAACAAATAAATATTTGCATGTCTATAAAACTAGGTGCATTGTTAATTATTTGAAAAAAAATGCAGAAGAGAAACTGCTGTGTATTAGTATTGTCATATTTGAAAATTCGTACAATTATTTAAACAGTAATGCGGATTAAACTTTGCATAATGACTTCACTGCTCAAATACCTATCCAGTATTTGAATAGTTGTACAAACATCTACTCAGGATTCGAATCATTGGAAAAGACGCTCAGTGCCGGTAGGAGGTAACCCACACAGTCAATAACAGTGAGATTACTGCTTCCTCAGTCATCTAACAGTCTTATTGACTGAATGGTTTAGTCGCGTCTGGTACTCAGCGTATCAACTGTTCAACACGTATTCACTGTTTTGATTAACTATTCAGTATCTGAGTTTAACTGGTTTGAACAAGTAGCCGCTATCTGAATAAATATTCAAACACTTACTGAGTATTTGAACAAGTGTTCGAAAAATTACTCAGTATATGAACACCTATTTGAATACTCTAGTTTAAATTAGTGGCTGAGAACTGATGTCAGTTTCTGAATAATTCCTATACTGAGAAGCATCTTTGACAGATGATCAAACTTTAAATACTTTCCAGCCAAGATTACGAATCAAGCAGAGGTGGCCACTCACTTACACACTTTTATTTCTATTTTTGAACCAGGAACTCTTCCTGGTATTACCTTTTACATCGGAATGATATCGTAAAAGTTTCCCCACCAGACTTAATCCCCACATTGGAACTAGAAATGTTCCAGAATCGGAATAAAGATGTCGCAACCGTATTCTAGTGATTCTGGAAAGTCGTAATAAGGAAACCCAGCATTCCAAACAGTCCATACACGATCAATGAATCTTACAAGTTTCAAATTACGGAATTGACTTTTAGATTTCCGGATACCGCTAATTGGAATTAATCGATCTTCTTTATCGCCCAACCAAAAAAAAAAAGATATTAGCTCCCCCTCCCGCAAACAATGAAGTGAAAACAAGAAAGAGTTACTGATGTAACAAGTTATGTAACACTTGGTATGAATAATGCGTAAATACTGTAGTCTGGTAGAAAAATAAAATAATGAAACAAAAAGCGGGTGGCTAGGGGATGAAATAGGGGGGAGGTTATTGTTAGTGTGGGTGTTTTTGGGGGATGGATGATGAGAAGTGAAAGCAAAGTGTTTTATTTTACAATGGATACACTCATTTTGTTATTCATTTATTCACAACGCACTGTAAGTTACACCGACGTCTCCATGACAGGAACTTGACAACATACAAAGAAAAAAAAAACAAGCCCTATTCTACATTACAATAGGAGAAATCCCCCCTGAAAATCTGCACGTTTCACAAAACCTTCTCCTGTCTGTTTGCAGTCCCCTAATTCGCGTTTGCCTTCCATCAACACACACACAACTGTGTTCACATGCATTTGTTACAACTTTCTCGCTTTTGCAACTATAATACAAACAGGGCTGAAAAGCTATGTAAAACCCAATCCAATGAATAATCTAGCCGAAAATTAGCTTTTTTGGTGAAGTTAACACAAGCGTGAAGAGTTTTCTGAATGGCAACAATGGGATCATATAAAACATTTTATTCGTCATTGTTTTCTATATTAATTAACCCCCTCCCCCATCCTTCTCATTGCCTTCACCATAAAATATATTTGCAAGAAATAAAATCACACATTCCCTACACAACAGGATGATAAGAAATATAAACATGTTAACGAGTCATTCGTCAATAAAAGATAGCTGAACTTCGGTTCTTTCGAATGATTTCGATTCCTACTAACTACTTACAATCATTTACTTTCAGCTATTGATTAGGCAAACTTGTAGTTCTCGAACCATCTTCCGCAAATATAATCCACCGCAAGGTATTATAATGGCGCCATAGCGTCATAGTTTACTTAATTGATATTTGTGTTTTGTGCAGACAACTTCGACCTACATCAGTCACGAGTTTTGCAGGAGGATGAGAGTCGGCGAGAACAATTTCTGACCCAAGGGATGAAGGAAGACAAGATCTCTATTCTGGATATATTCCTGGTTGGGATTTTCCTGATGCTGGTGAGTGTAACCA